>JAWPHD010006439.1:0-100000 GCA_037043455.1 Cyrtodaria siliqua
CATATTCCGTTCTTACACATATATATTCCGTTCTTACACATATATTCCGTTCTTACGCATACTGTATATATTCCGTTCTTTCGCATATATATTCAGTTTTACGCATATATATTGAGTTCTTACGCATATATATTCAGTTCTTACACATATATATTCAGTTCTTAAACATATATATTCAGTTCTTACGCATATATATTCCGTTCTTACACATATATATTGCGTTCTTACGCATTTATATTCATACACTTATATTCCGTTCTTACACATATATATTCCGTTCTTACACATATATATTAAGTTCTTACGCATATATATTCCGTTCTTACACATATATATTCCGTTCTTACACGTATATATTCCGTTCTTACGCATATATATTCTGTTCTGACGCATACATATTCCGTTCTTACGCATATCTATTCAGTTCTTACGCATATATATTCCGTTCTGACGCATATATAATGAGTTCATATATATTCAGTTCTTACGCATATATATTCAGTTCTTACGCATATATGTTAAGTTCTTTCGCATATATATTCCGTTCTTACGCATATATATTCAGTTCTTACACATATATATTCAGTTCTTAAACATATATATTAAGTTCTTACGCATATATATTCCGTTCTTACACATATATATTCAGTTCTTACACATATATATTCAATTCTTACACATATATATTCAGTTCTTACACATATATATTCCGTTCTTACACGTATATATTCCGTTCTTACGCATATATATTCCGTTCTTACACATATATATTCAGTTGTTACACATATATATTCCGTTCTTAAAAATATATACATGTATTCCGTTCTTACACGTACATATTCCGTTCTTACACATATATATTCCGTTCTTACACGTATATATTCCGTTCTTACGCATATATATTCAGTTCTTACGCATATATATTGCGTTCTTACGCGTTTTTATTCCGTTCTTACGCATATATATTCCGTTCTTACGCATATATATTCCTTTCTTACGCATATATATTCCGTTCTTACGCATATATATTTAGTTCTTACGCATATATATTCAGTTCTTACGCATATATGTTCCATTCTTACGCATATATATTCCTTTCTTACGCATATATATTCCGTTCTTACGCATATATATTTAGTTCTTACGCATATATATTCAGTTCTTACGCATATATGTTCCGTTCCTACTCATATATATTCTTACACATATATATTCCGTTCTTACACATATATATTCAGTTCTTACACATATATATTCCCTTCTTACGCATATATATTCAGTTCTTACGCATATATATTCCGTTCTTACACATATATATTCTTACACATATATTCCGTTCTTACACATATATATTCAGTTCTTACACATTATATTCCGTTTTTACACATATATATTCCGTTCTTACGCATATATATTCAGTTCTTACGCTTATATATTCCGTTCTTACGCATATATATTCAGTTCTTACAAATATATATTCAGTTTTTACACATATATATTCCGTTCTTACGCATATGTATTCAGTTCTTACGCATAAATATTCAGTTCTTACGCATATATATTCAGTTCTTACGCATATATATTCAGTTCTATCGCATATATATTCAGTTCTTACGCATATATATTCAGTTCTTACGCATATATATTCAGTTCTTACCCATATATATTCAGTTCTTAAGCATATATATTCAGTTCTTACAAATATATATTCAGTTCTTACACATATATATTCAGTTTTTACACATATATATTCCGTTCTTACACATATATATTCCGTTCTTACACATATATATTCCGTTCTTACACATATATATTCCGTTCTTACGCATATATATTCAGTTCCTACGCATATATATTCAGTTCTTACACATATATATTTAGTTTTTACAAATATATATTCAGTTCTTACACATATATATTGAGATATTACACATAAATATTCCGTTCTTACACATATATATTCCGTTCTTACACGTATATATTCCGTTCTTACGCATATATATTCCGTACTTACGAATATATATACCGTTCTTACGCATATATATTCCGTTCTTACGCATATATATTCCGTTCTTACGCATATATATTCCGTTCTTACGGATATTGATACAGTTCTTACGCATATATATTCCGTTCTTACGCATATATATTCCGTTCTTACGCATATATATTCAGTTCTTACGCATATATATTCCGTTATTACGCATATATATTCTTACGCATATATATTCAGTTCTTACGCATACATGTTCAGTTCATACGCATATATGTTCCGTTCTTACACATATATATTCCGTTCCTACGCATATATATTCTTACACATATATTCCCTTCTTACACATATATATTCAGTTCTTACACATATATATACCGTTCTTACGCATATATATTCAGTTCTTACGCATATATATTCCGTTCTTACACATATATATTCCGTTCTTACACATATATATTCCGTTCTTACGCATACATATTACGTTCTTACGCATATATATTCCGTTCTTACAGATATATATTCCGTTCTTACGCATATATATTCTTACACATATATTCCGTTCTTACACATATATATTCCGTTCTTACACATATATATTCCGTTCTTACGCATATATATTCAGTTCTTACACATATATATTCAGTTCTTACGCATATATATTCAGTTCTTACGCATATATATTAAGTCCTTACGCATATATATTCAGTTCTAACGCATACATATTCAGTTTTTACGCATCTATATTCAGTTCTTACGCATATATAATCAGTTTTTACACATATATATTCCGTTCTTACACATATATATTCCGTCTTTACACATATATATTCCGTTCTTACACATATATATTCCGTTCTTACAAATATATATTCCGTTGAAACACATATATTCCGTTCTTACGCATATATATTCCGTTCGTTCGCATATATATTCAGTTTTAACATATATATTCAGTTCTTACGCATATATATTCAGTTCTTACACATATATATTCAGTTCTTACGCATATATATTCCGTTCTTAGAAATATATATTCCATTCTTACGCATATATATTCTTACACATATATTCCGTTCTTACACATATATATTCAGTTCTTATACATATATATTTCGTTCTTACACATATATATTCCGTTCTTACGCATATATATTTAGTTTTTACGCATATATATTCCGTTCTTACGCATATATATTCAGTTCTTACGCATATATATTTAGTTCTTACGCATATATATTCCGTTCTTACACATATATATTCCGTTCTTACACATATATATTCCGTTCTAACGCATATATATTCCGAACTTACACATATATATTCCGTTCTTACACGTATATAATCCGTTCTTACACGTATATATTCCGTTCTTACACATATATATTCCGTTTTTACACATATATATTTCGTTCTTACACATATATATTCCGTTCTTACAGGTATATATTCCGTTCTTACACATATTCATTCCGTTCTTACAAGTATATATTTCGTTCTTACACATATATATTCCGTTCTTACGCATATATATTCAGTTTTTACGCATATATATTCAGTTTTTACGCATATATATTCTGTTCTTACGCATATATGTTCAGTTCTTACGCATATATATGCAGTTTTTACGCATATATATTCAGTTCTTACGCATATATATTCCGTTCTTACACATATATATTCAGTTCTTACACATATATATTCCGTTCTTACGCATATATATTCAGTTCTTACACATATATATTCAGTTCTTACGCATATATATTCCGTTCTTAGAAATATATATTCCATTCTTACGCATATATATTCTTACACATATATTCCGTTCTTACACATATATATTCAGTTCTTATACATATATATTTCGTTCTTACACATATATATTCCGTTCTTACGCATATATATTTAGTTTTTACGCATATATATTCCGTTCTTACGCATATATATTCAGTTCTTACTCATATATATTTAGTTCTTACGCATATATATTCCGTTCTTACACATATATATTCCGTTCTTACACATATATATTCCGTTCTAACGCATATATATTCCGAACTTACACATATATATTCCGTTCTTACACGTATATAATCCGTTCTTACACGTATATATTCCGTTCTTACACATATATATTCCGTTTTTACACATATATATTTCGTTCTTACACATATATATTCTGTTCTTACACATATATATTCCGTTCTTACACGTATATATTCCGTTTTTACACATATATATTCCGCTCTTACAAATATATATTCCGTTCTTACACATATATTCCGTTCTTACGCATACTGTATATATTCCGTTCTTTCGCATATATATTCAGTTTTACGCATATATATTGAGTTCTTACGCATATATATTCAGTTCTTGCATATATATATTCAGTTGTTACACATATATATTCAGTTCTTATGCATATATTTTCCGTTCTTACACATATATATTCCGTTCTTACGCATATATATTCTTACACTTATATTCCGTTCTTACACATATATATTCCGTTCTTACACATATATATTCAGTTCTTACGCATATATATTGCGTTCTTACGCATATATATTGAGTTCTTACACATATATTATCCGTTCTTACACATATATACTCCGTTCTTAAACATATATATTCCGTTCTGACACTTATATATTCCGTTCTTACGCATATATATTCAGTTCTTACGCATATATATTCAGTTCTTACGCATATAATTTCAGTTCTTACACATATCTATTCAGTTTTACGCATATATATTCAGTTCTTACGCATCTATATTCAGTTCTTACGCATATATATTCAGTTCTTACGCATATATATTCAGTTCTTATGCATATATATTCAGTTCTTACACATATATATTCAGTTCTTACACATATATATTCCGTTTTTACACATATATATTCCGTTCTTACACATATATATTCTGTTCTTACACATATATATATCGTTCTTACACGTATATATTCCGCTCTTACACATATATATTCCGTTCTTACACATATATATTCCGTTCTTACACATATATTCCGTTCTTACGCATATGTATTAAGTCTTTACGCATATATATTCAGTTCTTACACATATATATTCAATTCTTACACATATATATTCAGTTCTTATGCATATATTTTCCGTTCTTACACATATATATTCAGTTCTTACACATATATATTCAGTTGTTACACATATATATTCCGGTCTTACACATATATATTCCGTTCTTAAACGTACATATTCCGTTCTTACGCATATATATTCCGTTCTTACACATATATATTCAGTTAATACACATATATATTCCGTTCTTACAAATATATATTCAGTTCTTACACGTACATATTCCGTTCTTACACATATATATTCCGTTCTTACACGTATATATTCCGTTCTTACACGTATATATTCTGTTCTTACACATATATATTCCGTTCTTACGCATATATATTCTTACACATATATTCCGTTCTTACACATATATGTTCAGGTCTTACACATATATATTCCGCTCTTACACATATATTCCGTTCTTACGCATATATACAAATATATATTCCGTTCTTACACATATATATTATGTTCTTACCCATATATATTCCGCTCTTACAAATATATATTCCTTTCTTACACATATATATTTCGTTCTTACACATATATATTCCGTTCTTACACATATATATTCCGTTCTTACTCATATATATTCCGTTCTTACGCATATATATTCCGTTCTTACGCATATATATTCAGTTCTTACGCATATATATTCAGTTCTTATGCATATATATTCAGTTCTTACGCATATATGTTCTGTCCTTACGCATATATATTCAGTTCTTACGCATATATGTTCAGTTCTTACTCATATATATTCATTTCTTACACATATATATTCATTTCTTACACATATATATTCAGTTCTTACAAATATATATTCCGTTCTTACACATATATATTCCGTTGTTACACATATATATTCCGTTCTTACACATATATAATCAGTTCTTACACATATTCATTCACTTCTTACACATATATATTCCGTTCTTACACATATATATACCGTTCTTACACATATATATTCAGTTCTTACGCATATATATTCAGTTACTACACATATATATTCAGTTTTACGCATATATATTCAGTTCTAACGAATATATATTCAGTTCTTACACATATATATTCAGTTCTTACGCATATATATTCAGTTCTTACGCATATAAATTCAGTTCTTACACATATATATTCAGTTCTTACACATATATATATTCAGTTCTTACACATATATATTCAGTTTTTACACATATATTCCGTTTTTACATATATATATTCCGTTCTTACACATATATATTCCGTTCTTACACATATATATTCCGTTCTTACACGTATATATTCCGTTCTTACACATATATATTCCGTTATTACACATATATATTCCGTTTTTACACGTATATATTTCGTTCTTACATGTATATATTCCGTACTTACACATATATATTCAGTTCTTACGCATATATATTCCGTTCTTACATATATATATATTCCGTTCCTACGCATATATATTCAGTTCTTACGCATATATGTTCAGTTCTTACGCATATATATTCATTTCTTACACATATATATTCAGTTCTTACACATATATATTCCGTTCTTGCACATATATATTCAGTTCTTACGCATATATATTCATTTTTTACACATATATATTCAGTTCTTACACATATATATTCCGTTCTTACACATATATATTCAGTTCTTACGCATATATATTCAGTTCTTACACATATATATTCAGTTCTTACGCATATATATTCCGTTCTTAGAAATATATATTCCATTCTTACGCATATATATTCTTACACATATATTCCGTTCTTACACATATATATTCAGTTCTTATACATATATATTTCGTTCTTACACATATATATTCCGTTCTTACGCATATATATTTAGTTTTTACGCATATATATTCCGTTCTTACGCATATATATATTCAGTTCTTACGCATATATATTTAGTTCTTACGCATATATATTCCGTTCTTACACATATATATTCCGTTCTTACACATATATATTCCGTTCTAAAGCATATATATTCCGAACTTACACATATATATTCCGTTCTTACACGTATATAATCCGTTCTTACACGTATATATTCCGTTCTTACACATATATATTCCGTTTTTACACATATATATTTCGTTCTTACACATATATATTCTGTTCTTACACATATATATTCCGTTCTTACACGTATATATTCCGTTTTTACATATATATATTCCGCTCTTACAAATATATATTCCGTTCTTACACATATATTCCGTTCTTACGCATACTGTATATATTCCGTTCTTTCGCATATATATTCAGTTTTACGCATATATATTGAGTTCTTACGCATATATATTCAGTTCTTGCATATATATATTCAGTTGTTACACATATATATTCAGTTCTTATGCATATATTTTCCGTTCTTACACATATATATTCCGTTCTTACGCATATATATTCTTACACTTATATTCCGTTCTTACACATATATATTCCGTTCTTACACATATAGATTCCGTTCTTACACATATATATTCAGTTCTTACGCATATATATTGCGTTCTTACGCATATATATTGAGTTCTTACACATATATTATCCGTTCTTACACATATATACTCCGTTCTTAAACATATATATTCCGTTCTGACACTTATATATTCCGTTCTTACGCATATATATTCAGTTCTTACGCATATATATTCAGTTCTTACGCATATAATTTCAGTTCTTACACATATCTATTCAGTTTTACGCATATATATTCAGTTCTTACGCATCTATATTCAGTTCTTACGCATATATATTCAGTTCTTACGCATATATATTCAGTTCTTATGCATATATATTCAGTTCTTACACATATATATTCAGTTCTTACACATATATATTCCGTTTTTACACATATATATTCCGTTCTTACACATATATATTCTGTTCTTACACATATATATATCGTTCTTACACGTATATATTCTGCTCTTACACATATATATTCCGTTCTTACACATATATTCCGTTCTTACGCATATGTATTCCGTTCTTTCGAATATATATTCAGTTTTACGCATATGTATTCAGTCTTTACGCATATATATTCAGTTCTTACACATATATATTCAATTCTTACACATATATATTCAGTTCTTATGCATATATTTTCCGTTCTTACACATATATATTCAGTTCTTACACATATATATTCAGTTGTTACACATATATATTCCGTTCTTACACATATATATTCCGTTCTTAAACGTACATATTCCGTTCTTACGCATATATATTCCGTTCTTACACATATATATTCAGTTAATACACATATATATTCCGTTCTTACAAATATATATTCAGTTCTTACACGTACATATTCCGTTCTTACACATATATATTCCGTTCTTACACGTATATATTCCGTTCTTACAAGTATATATTCTGTTCTTACACATATATATTCCGTTCTAACGCATATATATTCTTACACATATATTCCGTTCTTACACATATATGTTCAGGTCTTACACATATATATTCCGCTCTTACACATATATTCCGTTCTTACGCATATATACAAATATATATTCCGTTCTTACACATATATATTATGTTCTTACCCATATATATTCCGTTCTTACAAATATATATTCCTTTCTTACACATATATATTTCGTTCTTACACATATATATTCCGTTCTTACACATATATATTCCGTTCTTACTCATATATATTCCGTTCTTACGCATATATATTCCGTTCTTACGCATATATATTCAGTTCTTACGCATATATATTCAGTTCTTATGCATATATATTCAGTTCTTACGCATATATGTTCAGTCCTAACGCATATATATTCAGTTCTTACGCATATATGTTCAGTTCTTACTCATATATATTCATTTCTTACACATATATATTCATTTCTTACACATATATATTCAGTTCTTACAAATATATATTCAGTTCTTACAAATATATATTCCGTTCTTACACATATATATTCCGTTGTTACACATATATATTCCGTTCTTACACATATATAATCAGTTCTTACACATATTCATTCACTTCTTACACATATATATTCCGTTCTTACACATATATATACCGTTCTTACACATATATATTCAGTTCTTACGCATATATATTCAGTTCTTACACATATATATTCAGTTTTACGCATATATATTCAGTTCTAACGAATATATATTCAGTTCTTACGCATATATATTCAGTTCTTACGCATATATATTCAGTTCTTACGCATATATATTCAGTTCTTACACATATATATTCAGTTCTTACACATATATATTCAGTTTTTACACATATATTCCTTTTTTTTTCATATATATATTCCGTTCTTACACATATATATTCCGTTCTTACACATATATATTCCGTTCTTACACGTATATATTCCGTTCTTACACATATATATTCCGTTATTACACATATATATTCCGTTTTTACACGTATATATTTCGTTCTTACAAGTATATATTCCATACTTACACATATATATTCAGTTCTTACGCATATATATTCCGTTCTTACATATATATATTCCGTTCCTACGCATATATATTCAGTTCTTACGCTTATATGTTCAGTTCTTACGCATATATATTCATTTTTTACACATATATATTCAGTTCTTACACATATATATTCCGTTCTTACACATATATATTCAGTTCTTACGCATATATATTCATTTTTTACACATATATATTCAGTTCTTACACATATATATTCCGTTCTTACACATATATATTCAGTTCTTAAGCATATATATTCAGTTCTTACGCATATATATTCAGTGCTTACGCATATATATTCAGTTCTTACACATATATATTCTGTTCTTACACATATATATTCCGTTCTTACGCATATATATTCAGTTCTTACGCATATATATTCAGTTCTTACGCATATATATTCCGTTATTACGCATATATATTCCGTTCTTACGCAGTATATGTTCAGTTCTTACGCATATATATTCAGTTCTTACGCATACATGTTCAGTACTACGCATATATGTTCCGTTCATACACATATATATTCCGTTCCTACGCTTATATATTCTTACACATATATTCCCTTCTTACACATATATATTCAGTTCTTACACATATATATTCCGTTCTTACGCATATATATTCAGTTCTTACGCATATATATTCCGTTCTTACACATATTCCGTTCTTACACATATATATTCCGTTCTTACACATATATATTCCGTTCTTACGCATATATATTGCGTTCTTACGCATATATATTCCGTTCTTACAGATATATATTCCGTTCTTACGCATATATATTCTTACACATATATTCCGTTCTTACACATATATATTCAGTTCTTACACATATATATTCCGTTCTTACACATATATATTCCGTTCTTACGCATATATATTCAGTTCTTACGCATATATATTCAGTTCTTACGCATATATATTAAGTCCTTACGCATATATATTCAGTTCTTACGCATATATATTCAGTTTTTACGCATATATATTCAGTTCTTACGCATATATAATCAGTACTTACACATATATATTCCGTTCTTACACATATATATTCCGTCTTTACACATATATATTCCGTTCTTACACATATATATTCCGTTCTTACAAATATATATTCCGTTCAAACACATATATTCCGTTCTTACGCATATATATTCCGTTTGTTCGCATATATATTCAGTTTTAACATATATATTCAGTTCTTACGCTTATATATTCAGTTCTTAAACATATATATTCAGTTCTTACGCATATATATTCTGTTCTTACAAATATATATTCCACTCTTACGCATATATATTCCGTTCTTACACGTATATATTCCGTTTTTACACATATATATTCCGTTTTTACAAATATATATTCCGTTCTTACACATATATTCCGTTCTTACGCATACTGTATATATTCCGTTCTTTCGCATAATAATCAAACTTAACTTTACAAGGTATTTCTATAGTGTATGCTCATTGTGCAGATATGAAAACGAAACATAACTCTGCAAGATATGTATATTGGAAATGCTCAGTGTACAGATATAATAAGAAACATAACTCTACAAGGTATGTGTATTGAGTATGCTCAGTGTACATATATAATTAAGAAACATAACTCTTCAATACATGTCTATTAAGTATGCTCATTGTACATATATAATAATGACACATAACTCTGCAAGGTATCTCTGTTGTGTGTGCTCATTGTACAGATATAATAAAGAAACATAACTGTGCTAGGTATGTGTATTGAGAATGCTCATTGCACAGATATAATAAAGAAAAATAACTCTACAAGGTATGTGTATTGACTATGGTCAGTGTACAGATATAATAAAGAAACATAACTCTGCAATGTATGTGTATTGACTATGCTCATTGAACAGATATAATAAAGAAACATAACTGTGCAAGGTATGTGTATTGAGAAAGTTCATTGCATAGATATAATAATTAAACATAACTCTGCAAGGTATGTGTACTGAGTATGCTCAGTTTACAGATATAATAAAGAAACATAACTCTACAAGGTATGTATATTGGGTATGCTCATTGTACAGATATAATAAAGAAACATAACTCTACAAGATACATGTGTATGTGTATTGAGTATGCTCATTGTACAGATGGAATAAAGAAACATAACTCCGCAAGACATGTGTATTGAGAATGCTCATTGTACAGATATAATATACCAATATAACTCTGCAAGGTATGTGTATTGTGTATGCTCATTGTACAGATATAAAAACGAAACATAACTCTGCAAGACATGTCTATTTAAAATGCTCAGTATACAGATATAATAAAGAAACATAACTCTACAAGGTATGTGTATTGAGTATGCTCAGTGTACATATATAATTAAGAAACATAACTCTGCAATACATGTGTATTAAGTATGCTCATTGTACAGATATAATAATGACTCATAACTCTGCAAGATATCTCTGTTGTGTGTGCTCATTGTACAGATATAATAAAGAAACATAACTGTGCAAGGTATGTGTATTGAGAATGCTAATTGCACAGATATAATAAAGAAAAATATCTCTACAAGGTATGTGTATTGACTATGGTCAGTGTACAAATATAATAAAGAAACATAACTCTGAAATGTATATACTGAGTATGCTCATTGTACAGATATAATAAAGAAACATAACTCTGCAAGGTATGATTATTGTGTATGCTCATTGTACAGATGTAATTAAGCAACATCACTCTACAAGGTATGTGTATTGAGTATCCTCATTGTACAGATATAATAAAGAAACATAACTCTGCAAGGTATGTGTATTGAATATGCTCATTGTACTGATATATTAAGGAAGCATAACTATGGAATGTACGTATATTGAGTATGCTCATTGTACAGATATAATAAAGAAACATAACTCTACAAGGTATGGCTATTGTTTATGCCCATTGTACAGATATAATAAAGAAATATATCTCTAAAAGGGATGTGTACAGAGTATGCTTATTTTACAGATATAATAAAGAAAAATATCACTGCAAGGTATGTGTATTGAGTATGCTTATTGTACAGATTAAATAGAGAAACATAACTCTAAAAGGCATGAGCATTGAGTACGCCAATTGTACAGATAGGATAAGGAAAAAAACTCTGCAAGCTATGTGTATTGTGTATGCTCAATGTACAAATATAATAAAGAAATATGACCCTGCATGGTATGTGTATTGAGTATGCTCATTGTATTTATATCATAAAGACATATAACTCTGCCAGGTATGTGTTTTGAGTATGTTCATTGTACAGATATAGTAAAGAAACATAACTCTGCAAGGTGTGTGTATTGTGTATTCCTATTGTACAGATATAATAAAGAAACATAACTCTGCAAGGTATGTGTATTGACTATGCTCATTGAACAGATATAATAAAGAAACATCACTCTACAAGGTATGTATATTGAGTATGCGCATTCTACAGAAATAATAAAGAAAAATAACTCTTCAAGGTATGTCTATTGTGTTCGCTCATTGTACAGATATAATAAAATATTATCTCTGAAAGGTATGTGTATTGCGTAAGCTCAATTACCAGATATAATAACGAAACATAACTCTGCAAGGTATGTTTATTGAATATGCTCATTGTACAGATATAATAAACAAACATAGCTCTGCAAGGTATGTATATTGCGTATGCTCATTGTACATTCATTATAAAGAAACATATCTCTGCAAGGTATATGTATTGAGTATGCTCATGGTAAACATATAATAAAGAAACTTAACTCTGCAAGGTATGTGTATTGAGAATGCTCATTGTACAGATATAAAATAGAAATATAACTCTGCAAGTTATGTGTATTGACTATGCTCATTGTACAGATATAATAAAGAAACATAACTCTGCAATGTATATCTCTTGAGTATGCTCACTGTACAGATATAATAAAGAAACATAACTCTGCAAGGTATATGTATTGTGTATGATCACTGTACAGTTTTACTAAAGACACTTAACTCTACAAGGTATGTCTATAGTGTTTGCTCATTGTGCAGATATAATAAGGAAAAATAACTCTACAAGGTATGTGTATTGAGTATGCTCAGTGTACATATATAATTAAGAAACATAACTCTGCAATATATGTGTATTAAGTATGCTCATTGTACAGATATAATAAAGACACATAAGTCTGCAAGGTATGTCTTTTGTGTGTGCTCATTGTACTGAAATAATAAAGAAACATAACTGTGCAAGGTATGTGTATTGAGAATGCTCATTGCACAGATATAATAATTAAACATAACTCTGCAATATATGTGTACTGAGTATGCTCAGTTTACAGATATAATAAAGAAAAATAAATCTACAAGTAAGTGTATTGACTATGTTCAGAGTACAAATATAATAAAGAAACACAACTCTGCAATGTATATATTGCGTATGCTCATTGTACAGATTTAATTAAGAAACATAACTCTACAAGGTATATGTATTGGGTATGCTCATTGTACAGATATAATAAAGAAACATAACTCTACAAGGTATGTGTATTGGGTATGCTCATTGTACAGATATAATAAAGATACATAACTCTACAAGGTATGTGTATTGAGTATGCTCATTGTACAGATGGAATAAAGAAACATAACTCCGCAAGACATGTGTATTGAGAATGCTCATTGTACAGATATAATATAGCAATATAACTCTGCAAGGTATGTGTATTGAGTATGCTCATTGTACAGATATAATAAAGAAACATAACTCTGCAAGGTATGTGTATTGTGTATGCTCATTGTACAGATATAATAAAGAAACATAACTCTACAATGTATATCTATTGATATGCTCACTGTACAGTTATAATAAAGAAACATAACTCTGCAAGGCATATGTATTGTGTATGCTCACTGTACAGTTATAACAAAGAAACTTAACTTTACAAGGTATTTCTATAGAGTATGCTCATTGTACAGATATAATAACGAAACATAACTCTGGAAGGTATGTCTATTGAAAATGCTCGGTGTACAGATATAATAAAGAAACTTGTAGCATGGTCCGTGACATTTCCTTTGATGAATGCAGAGCATTAAATCGTTTAATTTAGGGTAACTAAAAGGGCGTGGCTAAGCCTTACTACAACTACCGGATATTGGAATTTAGAGTACGGTCACTATGACGTCACAGTGTTACTAAGAACACCATGCTACAAAAAAGATAGAGTCTGTCTCAGCTCGTTGGTTATTTAAACACCTCGATGGGCTAGGCCCATCTCGGTGTTTAAATAAGCCAACTCGCTGAGACCAGACTCTGTCTATTACATAACTCTACAAGGTATGTGTATTGAGTATGGAAAGTGTACATTTATAATTAAGAATTATAACTCTGCAATACATGTATATAAAGTGTGCTCATTGTACAGATATAATAAAGAACATAACTGTACAAGGTATGTGTAGTGTGTGTGTTCATTGTACAGATATAATAAAGAAACATAACTGTGCAAAGTATGTGTATTGTGTGTGCTCATTGTACAGATATAATAAAGAAACATAACTCTGCAAGGTATGAGTATAGAGTATGCTCAGTTTACAGATATAATAAAGAACAATAACTCTACAAGGTATGTGTATTGACTATGGTCAGTGTACAAATATAATAAAGAAACATAACTCTTCAATGTATATATTGAGTATGCTCATTGTACAGATTTAATTAAGAAACATAACTCTACAAGGTATGTGTATTGAGTGTCCTCATGGTACAGATATTATAAAGAAACATAACTCTACAAGGTATGTGTATTGGGTATGCTCATTGTACAGATATAATAAAGAAACATAACTCTACAAGGTATTAGTATTGAGTTTGCTCATTGTACAGATAGAATAAAGAAACATAGCTCTGCAAGGCATATGTATTGAGTATTCTCATTGTACAGATATAATAAAGATATATGACCTGCAATGCATGTGTATTGAGTATCCTCAATGTACAGATATATTAAAGAAACGTAACTCTGCAATGTATGTGTATTGTGTATGCTCATTGTACAGATACAATAAACAAACATAACTCTGCAAGGTATGTTTATTGAGTATGCTTATTGTACAGATATAATAACGATACATATCTCTGCAACGTATGTATATTGAGTATGCCCATTATACAGATATAATAAAAAAAGATAACTCTGCAAAGTATGTTTTTTGAGTTTTCTGATTGTACAGATATGATAAAGAAATATAACTCTACAAGATATGTGTATTGAGTATGCTCATTGTGCAGATATAATACAGTAACATAACTCTGAAAGGTATGTGTATTGAGTATGCTCATTTTACAGATACAAAAAAACAACATAACTCTGCAAGGTATGTGCATTGAATATGCTCATTGCACAGATATAATAAAGAAACATACCGATGCAAGGTATGTGTATGGTGTATGCTAGCTGTACATATATAAAAAAGAAATATAACGCTGCAAGATATGTGTATTCAGTATGCTCATAGTATAGATATAATAAAAAAACATAAATCTGCAAGGTATGTGTTTTGAGTATGCTCATTGTACAGATATAATAAAGAAACATAACTCCGCAAAGTATGTGTATTGTGTATGCTCATTATACAGATATAATAAAGAACATAACTCTGCAATGTATGCGTATTGAGTATGCTCAGTGTACAGATATAGTAAAGAAACATAACTCTACAAGTTATGTGTATTGAGTATGCTCAGTGTACAGATATAATAAAGAAACATAACTCTGCAAGGTATGTGTATTGAATATGCTCATTGTGCAGACATAATAAAGAATCATATCTATGCAAGGTATGTGTATTGAGTATGCTCATTGTACAGATATAATAAAGAAACATAACTCTGCAATGTATGTCTACTGACTATGCTCACTGTACATATATAATAAAGAAACATAACTCTGCAAGGTATGTGTATTGAGTATGTTCATTGTACAGATATAATAAAGAAC
This sequence comes from Cyrtodaria siliqua, assembly GCA_037043455.1. Lineage (NCBI taxonomy): Eukaryota > Metazoa > Mollusca > Bivalvia > Adapedonta > Hiatellidae > Cyrtodaria > Cyrtodaria siliqua. The sequence goes on from JAWPHD010006439.1 coordinate 16,592, forward strand.
CATAACTCTGCAAGTTATGCGTATTGAGTATGCCTAATGTATAGATATAATAAAGAAACATAACTCTGCAATGAGTTGTACTGAGTATGCTCATTGTACAGATATAATAACGAAACATAACTCCGCAAGATATGTGTATTGAATATGTACATTGTACTGATATATTTAAGAAGCATAACTCTGGAAGGTATGTATATTGAGCATGCTCATTGTACAGATATAATAAAGAAACATAACTCTACAAGTTATGTGTTTTGTGTATGCCCATTGTACAGATATAATGAAGAAATATATCTCTGCAAGGTATTTGTACAGAGTATGCTCATTTTACAGATATAACTCTACAAGGTATGTGTATTGAGTATGCTCATTGTACAGATATAATAAAGAAACATAACTCTACAGGGTATGTATTCTGAGTATGCTCATTGTACATATATAAAAAAAGAAACATAACTCTGCACCGTATGTATATTGAGTATGCTGATTGTACAGATGTAATAAAGAAACAGAACTCTGCGATGTATTTATATTGAGTATGCTCATTGTACAGATAGAATAAAGAAACATAACTCTGCAAGGCATGTGTATTGAGTATTCTCATTGTACAGATATAATAAAGAAATATAACCTGCAATGCATGTGTATTGAGTATGCTCAATGTACTGATATATTAAAGAAATATAACTCTGCAATGTATGTGTATTTTGTAAGCTCTTTGTACAGATACAATAAACAAACATAACTCTGCAAGGTATGTTTATTGAATAAGCTCATTGTCCATATATAATAATGATACATATCTCTGCAAGGTATGTATATTGAGTATGCTCATTACACAGATATAATAAAGAAAGATAACTCTGCAAAGTATGTTTATTGAGTGTGCTCATTGTACAGATATAATACAGTAACATAACTCTAAAAGGTATGTGTATTGAGTATGCTCATTTTACAGATATTAAAAAGAAAGATAACTCTGCAAGGTATGTGTAATGAATATGCTCATTGCACAGATATAATAAAGAAACATAACTCTGCAAGGTATGTGTATGGTGTATGCTAGCTGTACATATATAAAAAAGAAATATAACGCTGCAAGATATGTGTATTCACTATGCTCGTAGTAAAGATATAATAAAGAAACATAACTCTGCAAGGTATGTGTTTTGAGTATGCTCATTGTATAGATATAATAAAGAAACATAACTCTGCAAAGTATGTGTATTGTGTATGCTCATTATACAGATATTATAAAGAGCATAACTCTGCAATATATGTATATTGAGTATGCTCAGTGTACAGATATAGTAAAGAAACATAACTCTACAAGTTATGTGTATTGAGTATGCTCAGTGTACAGATATAATAAAGAAACATAACTTTGCAAGGTGTGTGAATTGAATATGCTCATTGTGCAGATATAATAAAGAATCATATCTATGCAAGGTATTTGTATTGAGTATGCTCATTGTACAGATATAATACAGTAACATAACTCTAAAAGGTATGTGTATTGAGTATGCTCATTTTACAGATATAAAAAAGAAAGATAACTCTGCAAGGTATGTGTATTCACTATGCTCATAGTATAGATATAATAAAGAAACATAACTCTGCAAGGTATGTGTTTTGAGTATGCTCATTGTATAGATATAATAAAGAAACATAACTCTGCAAAGTATGTGTATTGTGTATGCTTATTATACAGATATTATAAAGAGCATAACTCTGCAATATATGTATATTGAGTATTCTCATTGTACAGATATAATACAGAAACATAACTCTGCAATGTATGTTTATTGAGTATGCTCATTATACAGATATAATACAGAAAGATAACTCTGCAACGTATGTTTATTGAGTATGCTCATTGTACAGATATAATAAAGATACATAACTTTACAAGATATATGTATTGAGTATGCTCATTGTACAGATATAATACAGTAACATAACTCTAAAAGGTATGTGTATTGAGTATGCTCATTTTACAGATATAAAAAAGAAAGATAACTCTGCAAGGTATGTGTACTGATTATGCTCATTGCACAGATATAATAAAGAAACATAACTCTGCAAGGTATGGGTATGGTGTATGCTAGCTGTACATATATAAAAAAGAAATATAACGCTGCAAGATATGTGTATTCACTATGCTCATAGTATAGATATAATAAAGAAACATAACTCTGCAAGGTATGTGTTTTGAGTATGCTCATTGTACAGATATAATAAAGAAACTTAACTCTGCAAAGTATGTGTATTGTGTATGCTCATTATACAGATATAATAAAGAACATAACTCTGCAATGTATGTGTATTGAGTATGCTCAGTGTACAGATATAGTAAAGAAACATAACTCTACAAGTTATGTGTATTGAGTATGCTCAGTGTACAGATATAATAAAGAAACATAACTCTGCAAGGTAAGTGTATTGAATATGCTCATTGTACAGATATAATAAAGAAACATTACTAGGCAATGAGTTGAGCTGAGTATGCTCATTGTACAGATATAATAACGAAACATAACTCTACAAGATATGTGTATTGAATATGTACATTGTACTGATATATTTAAGAAGCATAACTCTGGAATGTATGTATATTGAGTATGATCATTGTACAGATATAATACAGAAACATAACTCTAAAAGGTATGTGTTTTGTGTATGCCCATTGTACAGATATAATGAAGAAATATATCTCTGTAAGGTATGTGTACTGAGATTGCCCATTTTACAGATATAACTCTACAAGGTATGTGTATTGAGTATGCTCATTGCACAGATATAATGAAGAAAAATAACTCTGCAAGGTATGTATATTGAGTATGCTCATTGTACAGATATAATAAAGAAACATAACTCTACAAGGTATGTATATTAAGTATGCTCATTGTACAGATATAAAAAAGAAACATAACTCTGCAACGTATGTATATTGAGTATGCTCATTGTACAGATGTAATAAAGAAACATAACTCTGCAACCTTTTTTATATTGCGTATGCTCATTGTACAGATATAATAAAGAAACATAACTCTGCAAGGAATGTGTATTGTGTATGCCAATTGTACAGATATAATAGAAAAATATATCTCTTCAAGGTATGTGTATAGAGTATGCTCATTTTACAGATATAATAAAGACACATAACTATGCAAGGTATGTGTATTGAGTATGCTCATTGTACAGATTAAATAGAGAAACATGACTCAAAAAAGGTATGTTTATTGCGTACGCTCATTGTACAGATATGATAAAGAAATACTACTCTGCAAGGTATGTGAATGGTGTATGCTCATTGTACAGACATAATTAAGAAATAGAACCCTGCATGGTACGTGTATTGAGTATGGTCATTGTACTTATATTATATAATAAAGAAACACAACTCTTCAAGGTATGTGTATTGAGTATGCTCATTGCACAGATATAATAGAGAAACATAACTCTTCAAGATATGTATATTGAGTATGCTCATTGTACAGATATAGAAACATAACTCTGCAAGGTATGTCTATTGTGTTCGCTCATTCTACAGAAATAATAAAAAAATATCTCTGCAAGGTATGTCCAGTGCTTAAGCTCAATGACCAGATATAATAACGAAACATAACTCTGCAAGGTATGTGTATTGAATACGCTCATTGTACAGATATAATAAAGAAACATAACTCAGCAAGGTATGTATATTGCGTATGCTCATTGTACAGATATAATAAAGAAACACAACTCTGCTAGGTATGTCTATTGTGTATGCTCGTTGTACATATATAATTAAGAAACATAACTCTACAAGATATGTGTATTGAGTATGCTCATTGTACAGATATAATAAAGAAGCATAACTCTGCAGGCATGTGTATTGAGTATGCTCATTGTACAGATATAATACAGAAACATACCTCTGCAATGAATGTGTATTGAGTATGCTCATTGTACAGATATAATAAAGAAAAATATCTCCGCAAGGCATGTGCATTGAGTATGCTCATTGTACAGATATAATAAAGAAACATAACTCTGCAAATTAAGTTTATTGAGAATGCTTATTGTATAGATACAATAACGAAACATATCTCTGCAAGGTATGTATATTGAGTATGCTCATTATACCGATATAATAAAGAAACATAACACCGCAAGGTATGTTTATAGAGTATGCTCATTGTGAAGATATGATAAAGAAACATATCTGTGCAAATTATGTGTATTGAGTATGCTCATTGTACAGATATAATAAAGATACATAACTCTGCAAGGTATTTGTATTGAGTATGCGCATTGTAATGATTATAGATATAATAAGGAACCATAACTCTGCAAGGTATGTATATTGAGTTTGCTCATTGTACAGATACAACAAAGAAACATAACGCTACAAGTTATGAGTATTGAGTATTTTCATTGTACAGATATAATAAAGAAACATAAATCTGCAAGGAATGTATATTGCGTATGCTCATAGTACAGATATAATAAAGAAACATAACTCTGCAATATATGTGTATTCAGTATGCTCATTGTACTGTTATAATAAAGAAACTTAACTCTGCAAGGTATGTCTATTGTGTTTGCTCATTGTACATATATAATAAAGATACATAAATATGCAAGGTATGTGTATTGAAAATGCTCATTGTACAGATATAATAAAGAAACATAACTCTGCAAGGTATGTATATTGCGTATGCTCATTGTACAGATATAATAAAGAAACATAACCCTGCAAGGTATGTTTGTATTGAGTATGCTCATTGTACAGATATAATAAAGAAAGATAACTCTGCAGGGTATGTGTATTGAGTATGCTCAGTGTACAGATAACATAAAGAAACATAGCTCTGTAAGGTATGTGTATTGAGTATGCTAATTGTACAGATAAAATAAAGAAACATAACTCTCCAAGGTATGTATATTGAGTATACTCATTGTACATATATAATAAAGAAACATATCTCTGCAAGGTATGTATATTGAGTATGCTCATTGTACAGATAAAATAAAGATACATAACTCTGCAAGGTATATGTATTGAATATGCTCATTGTGCAGATATAATAAAGAATCATAGCTTTGCAAGGTATGTGTATTGACTATGCTCATTGTACAGATGTAATAAAGAAACCTAACTCTGCAATGTATGTCTACTGGCTATGCTCATTGTACAGAGATAATAAAGAAACATAACTCTGCCAGTTATGTGTATTGAGTATGTTCATTGTAGAGATAAAATAAAGAACCATAACTCTACAAGTTATGTGTATTGTGTATGCTCATTGTACAGATATAATAAAGAAACATTACTCTGCAATGAGTTGTACTGAGTATGCTCATTGTACAGATATATTAACGAAACATAACTCTGCAAGATTTTTGTATTGAATATGTACATTGTACTGATATAATTAAGAAGCATAACTCTGGAAGGTATATATATTGAGTATGCTCATTGTACAGATATAATACAGAAACATAACTCTACTAGGCATGTGTTTTGTGTAAACCCATTGTACAGATATAATGAAGAAATATATCTCTGCAAGGTATGTGTTCAGAGAATGCTCATTTTACAGATATAACTCTACAAGGTATGTGTATTGAGTATGCTCATTGCAAAGATAAAATAAAGAAATATAACTATGCAAGGTATGTATATTGAGTAGGCTCATTGTACAGATATAATAAAGAAACATAACTCTACAAGGTATGTATATTGCGTATGCTCATTGTACAGATATAAAAAAGAAACATAACTCTGCAACGTATATATACTGAGTATGCTCATTGTACAGATGTAATAAAGAAACATAACTATGCAAACTTTTTATATTGCGTATGCTCATTGTACAGATATAATAAAGAAACATAACTCTTCAAGGTATCTGTATTGTGTATGGCCATTGTACAGATATAATAAAGAAATATATCTCTGCAAGGTATGTGTACAGAGTATGCTCATTTTACAGATATAATAAAGAAACATAACAATTCAAGGTATGTGGATTGATTATGCTCATTGTACAGATTAAATAGAGAAACATAACTCAAAATAGGTATGTTTATTGAGTACGCTCATTGTACAGATATGATAAAGAAACATAACTCAGCAAGGTATATGTTTGGTGTATTCTCATTGTACAGACATAATAAAGAAATATAACCCTGCAAGGTATGTGTATTGAGTATGGTCATTGTACTTATATAATAAACAAACACAACTCTTCAAGGTATGTGTATTGAGTATGCTCATTGCACAGATATAAAAAGAAACATAACTCTACTAGATATGTATACTGAGTATGCTCATTGTACAGATATAGAAACATAACTCTGCAAGGTATTTGTATTGAGGATGCGCATTGTACTGATTATAGATATAATAAGGAACCATAACTCTGCAAGGTATGTATATTGAGTTTGCTCATTGTACAGATACAACAAAGAAACATAACGCTACAAGTTATGAGTATTGAGTATTTTCATTGTACAGATATAATAAAGAATCATAAATCTGCAAGGAATGTATATTGCGTATGCTCATAGTACAGATATAATAAAGAAACATAACTCTGCAATATATGTGTATTCAGTATGCTCATTGTACTGTTATAATAAAGAAACTTAACTCTGCAAGGTATGTCTATTGTGTTTGCTCATTGTACATATATAATAAAGAATGCAAGGTATGTCTATTGTGTATGCTCATTGTACATATATAATAAAGAAAAATAACTGTGCAAGGTATGTGTATTGAGAATGCTCATTGTACAGATATAATAAAGAAACATAATTCTGCAAGGTATGTATATTGCGTATGCTCATTTTACAGATACAATAAAGAAACATAACTCCGCAAGGTATGTGTATGGAGTATGCTCATTGTACAGATATAATAAAGAAACATAACTCTACAATATATGTGTATTCATAATGCTCATTGTACAGTTATAATAAAGAAACATAACTCTGCAAGGTATGTTTATTGAGAATGCCCATTGTGCAGATATAATGAAGAAACATATCTGTGCAAGGTATGTGTATTGAGTATGCTCATTGTACAGATATAATAAAGAAACATAACTCTTCAAGGTATGTGTATTGAGTATGCTCATTGTACTGATTACATATTTAATAAAGAAACATAACTCTGCAAGTTATATGTATTGAGTATGCTCATTATACATATATAATAAAGAACCATAACTCTGCAAGGTATGAGTATTGAGTATGCAAATTGTACAGATATAATAAAGAAACATAAACCTGCAAGGTGTGTGTATTGAGTAAGCTCATTGTACAGTTATAATAAAGGACATAACTCTGCAATATATGTGTATTGAGAATTCTCATTATAATAAAGACACATAACTATGCAAGGTATGTGTATTGAGTATGCTCATTGTACAGATATAATAAAGAAACATAACTCTGCAAGGTATGTATATTGCGTATGCTCATTGTACAGATATAATAAAGAAACATAATTCTGCAAGGTATGTGTATTGAGTATGCTCATTGTACATATCTTATAAAAAAACATAACTCTACAAGGTATGTATGTATTGAGTATCTCTTTGTACAGATATAATAAAGATAACTCTGAAGGGTATGTGTATTGAGTATGCTCAGTGTACAGATAACATAAAGAAACATAGCTCTGCAAGGTATGTGTATTGAGTATGCTCATTGTATAGATAAAATAAAGAAACATAACTCTACAAGGTATGTATATTGAGTATACTCATTGTACAGATATAATAAAGAAACATAACTCTGCAAGGTATGTATATTGAGTATGGTCATTATACAGATATAATAAAGAAACATAACTCTGCAAGGTATGTGTATTGAGTATGCTCATTGTACAGATACAATAAACAAACATAACTCTAGAAGGTATGTTTATTGAGTATGCTCATTGTACAGATATAATAAAAAAAAAACTCTACAAGGTATTTGTATTGAGTATGCTCAGTTTACAGATATAATAAAGAAACATAACTCTACAAGGCATGTGTATTGACTATGGTCAGTGTACAGATATACTGAAGAAAGATAACACTGCAAGGTATGTATATTGAGTATGCCCTGTCACAAAATGTCACGGGTAGAGCGTACTGGTCGTATATAGCTCTTGTATCGGTTACACCCAAAATCTATTGTTCGAGGTGAAACAATTTCACAATATTCATGATCTATTCATGTAACACGTAAAAGCGTGCACATTTTAAGTGGCCGCCAGAGAGGCCGTGTCATAAGTTTAGTTTTGTGCTAATGCATGTAAACGTATAGGTAAATTTTCCTTAAACGGCAAAATTGTATAAGGGGCCTCTCGTGTTGATTCAATACTGTAGATTTAGCCACGTTTGTCACGGACTGAACGGGGGAAATAATGATTTGGGCGTAATGTTTGCTATAAATGCCATTGTCTTCTAGCTATCGCCGGGATAATCGATAGTACTTTGTTGGAACAGAGATTGGACGGCAAATTTCACAGGCAACATGTGGTTAGTAGTTTTATTAAACTTTTATCGTATATTTGTATTCAGTGGGCGGCGCCATCTTGTTTGGCGGTTACGACATCCGGTTAGCATTGATGTTTCTCAAACATAACTTTAGACTAGCATATGAGTTTGAAGTTACTTTATTAGATGTAATTATTGTAATTGATCATTAATTGTAAAACAATATTAATTTGATAACAGTGGATAATAGGTGCATTAGTTAACGTTGGCGTATAACTCAGTGATTGTAATACACGATTGTTAACATTGCGTGCAAACATAACTCAGTGAGTGTAATATATGAGTTATTTGATCATGTTTATATTACATGTATTAGGGGCATTGATTAACAGCGACGTACATAGCGTATACATGGCGTTGTAGAATATGTATACATTGCTACTCATCATTAGTACAGCTTACATATATTGATTGAATAATGATTTGTTTGGGTAATGATAATTATGCAAGATTGTTATGTTTGTAAACCGACAGCTAAAACGTATGTATAATTACAGCCTAAGCCATCCAGGGTTGGAGTAAGCCATCCAGGATATAAGCCATCCAGGGTTGGAGTAAGCCATCTAGGTTTGGATATCCAGGAGTGGAGCTAAGCTTCCACGAATAACGTTACAAGCGGTGGAGACGGTCCCCGTACCTGCGCAGCCAGGTTTTACTAACGATAACCCCCGGGACACAAGGTGGGCCCGTTACCAGTCCTCACTGGAGGAATATCATTCACAATCTCAGTGGAGATTAACTGTCATTGCATCGCGTCATCAACCCTTACAGAAGGCATTTGATGACAATCATCCATTGAATTCGCGCATCATCATCTTCATGAGCTCTCGCGCATCACAGTTATCGCGCTAGATCAACATTGTTATAGCTTTAACAACACTTCAGTGTCTTAGACATTCAGTATTTATAACAATACTAAGAACGTCTTAAACGTTCAGGAGAACATTCTTTTCATAGTTCATTTGTGTATTCGCTTGTTTTTTTAGATAATTGTATATATATTAAACATATTTTAAAAGTTGCATTAAACTTATGTAAATGCATTCACCGTCATTGATTCTTTCCTGAGTTAGCCCAACCACTAAGGTCATCCTGTGACAACTGGTTTTCAGAGTAGTGGGATTTTGGGCGACTACGGAGGGAAAGAATCAATAAGTGATCTTTATTATGATATACTAAATCTCTACTTATTATTTTAGAATTGTGTACCACCCTCTGATCCATCAAGGCGACTGTCGACGATCACGGCTACTGCTTGGAAGACAAGTCAAGACACGACAAGGGTAGGGTGAGTCCAAACTGTTGTTTTGTCCGTTCTTTCCTTGGCGCGAGGTCGCAGTGGTCTACACGAGTGGGTCTGAGGCACTTTTGCTCAATAATTTGGGTGTTTATTTTTACCTCCCTTGATACACACATAGTATCCAATTAGGTTGGCGAACAAGACGTTCTACTCATGCTGTGACACTCGAGTATACTTATATTGATGGGAGAAGTAAATATACATGTACATGTTATACACATTTCGATGATTGTTTAAGGTTTATGTCCAATATCAAATTAAGATATTTTATGTAGTGCATATGTTTTGTGGAAGCTAGATACTATCTACACATAATCGTTAGTAGTTAGCGCTAGTACAAATGTGTATGTAACTTGTCCTATGATGATGCCCAGGTATTTACTGAGGACACAGTGACTTACCATTAGTAGTTAGTTGAGTAGAATTATTAGTGACGTGTGTATTGTAATTATCGTAGTGTGTAGTTCACAATGTCTATAGACATGACGTCCATAAAGGATCTTACGGAAATGGGTAAGGAGTTAGGGTATGCTGGAGAGGAGCTTAGAACCTTTGTTAAAGACGAACAGGCTAGGGAAAGGGAATTTAGACTTAAGGAAAGAGAATTAGCAAAGCGGGAAAGGGATGAAGAGAAAGATAGGTTAGAATTAGAAAGTAGACTATCCACAGAGAAGTTAGAATTAGAAGGTAGGTTAGCTAAAGAGAAGCGAGATGATGATAAAGAGAAGGTAGAATTAGAAAGTAGAATAGTAAAGGAGAAGCAAGAGTTAGAACATGAGAGGTTCGAAACAGATGGTAGACTAGCTAAGGCTAAGATGATAATGGAAAGGGAGCAAAAAGAGTTTGAGCATAAGTTAGCTTTAGAGTTGGAAGCAGCTAAGACACATAGTAAGGAAAGTAAAACTGAAGGGAAAGATAGTTATTCTGGGAAGTTAAAAGGTTCGAAGTTACCATACTTTGATGCTGACAAAGATAACATGGACAGTTACTTGTTACGGTTCGAACGTTATGCTGAGTTACAGGAATGGACCAAAGATAAGTGGGCAGTTCATTTAAGTGCGTTATTGAGAGGCAAGGCCTTAGATGTATTTTCTAGATTACCTAGTTTAGATGCTCTTGACTATGACAAGTTAAAGGATGCTCTTTTAAAGAGATTTGAGTTAACTGAAGAAGGTTTTAGAAAGCGGTTTAGAGCGTGTCTGCCTGAGAAAGGCGAGTCATTTATTCAGTTTATTAGTAGGTCTAGAAATTACTTAGATAGGTGGTTAGAGTTAGGGAAGGTAGCGCAGACTTATCAGGGCCTCATAGATTTCTTGTTGCGGGACCAGCTATTCAATGTTTGTAGTAGAGATCTGTTCTTATTTCTGAAAGAAAGAAAATTAGCTAGTGTAGGAGAAATGGCAACACAAGCAGATCAGTTTGCCGAGGCTCGAGGTGGAGCTCATAATGTAGTGTCGAAAGACAGAACTTTTAGAGATAGGCAAGGGGACGATCATAAACAGAAAGGCCAGAGTGGAAACTATAGAGGTGGAGGAAGTTCGATGGGTGCTAGAGGAGGTAGCAATAGTGGTAACATAGGTAGACCTTTTATTCGTTGTCGTCACTGTAATGGGAATCATGCTTCACATGAATGTAGGAAAGCGGTGAAAGTGTCCGCTGTCGTAGACAATTTTAGTGAAAATAGTAGAGTGGACAACAATGTAGGGAGTCAGAACCAAGGTTTTAACAACCCATGGAATTTCGGTAGAGGTCGAGGTGGTCAAAACCGAGGTAGAGGTAGAGGCAGAGGTAGTAATAGTCCGGTTATTAAAACCGAGAGTAGTAGCTGTTGTGTTAAAGCGGATGGTGTAATGACGAAGATCGGAACATGTCTCTTTCCGTATGCAAATCTTCCAACGGCAGATGGTAGAGTGAATGGCACGGACGTAATTGTAATGAGGGATACAGGTTGTACAGGTGTGGTAGTTAGGCGTAGTTTAGTTACGGATGACCAGTTGGTAGGTAAACAGTCACCGTGTATGTTGCTAAATAAGTCGGTAGAGCACGTGCCAATAGCGAGAATAGATGTAGATACACCTTTCTTTAAAGGGACTACAGAGGCACTATGTATGGATGACCCGATGTATGATTTAACGATAGGGAACATAGATGGTTCAGCACTTCCGGTAATGTCCGATTTTAGAAGTAGCATAAGTAATGCCGTAGAGACTAGAGCGCAGGTTCAGAAGCAAGCTCAGGCTTATAGAAAATTAAAGGTTCCTGCAGCCGTAGGTGACATATCCAAAGCGGAGTTTATAGAAGCACAAACTCAAGACGAGTCATTAGGTCCTTGTAAGGTGAAGGCCAAGGATGGTGTAGTGAAGAAGTGTAAAGGGTCCGGTAGTTGTAAGTTTGTACATAAGAATAGGTTATTGTACAGAGAATTTGAAGATAGTGGTAGTAGACAGTTTCACCAATTAGTGGTTCCTACCCAGTATAGAACGACAGTGCTTAAGGTAGCTCATGAGTCGATTATGGGAGGTCATTTAGGCGTAAAGAAAACGTCAGATAGAGTATTGGCAGAATTTTATTGGCCAGGCGTTAGTGGAGATGTAACTAGGTATTGTAGGTCCTGCGATGTATGCCAAAGGACAGTACCAAAAGGTCGAGTGACCAAAGTACATTTAGGTCAGATGCCACTGATAGATACACCATTTAAGCGGGTAGCCGTAGACATAGTTGGACCAATTTTTCCAGTGTCGGATAGGAAAAATAGGTACATTTTGACCATGGTAGACTATGCGCCTAGGTATCCGGAGGCAGTAGCATTGCCCTCAATTGAAACTGAGAGAGTAGCTGAGGCATTAGTTGATATGTTCAGTAGGCTAGGTGTACCAGAGGAAATGCTGACTGATTGTGGGTCACAGTTTACGTCAGAACTTATGGCTGAAGTAAGCAGGTTATTGTCTTTGCGTCAAATCATGACAACACCATATCACCCTATGTGTAACGGGTTAGTCGAACGATTTAACGGGACGTTAAAGCAAATGTTACGGCGTATGTGTACCGAGAGACCCAAAGATTGGGACAAGTATCTCAATGCTTTATTGTTTGCATTTAGAGAGGTTCCACAAGAGAGTTTAGGATTTTCTCCGTTTGAGTTATTGTACGGTAGGTCAGTTAGAGGTCCCATGAGGATTCTTAGAGAGATGTGGGCAGGTGAAGTAGATAGTGATGAGGTTAAGACTACATATCAGTATGTTTTAGATCTGAAGGAGAAACTAGAGGAGACTTGTAAGATAGCTCAAAGTCAGTTAGTTAAGGCAAGTACCAAGTATAAACGGTACTATGACCAAAAAGCTAGAGCTAGGAAGTTTAAGATAGATGACCAGGTGTTACTGTTACTCCCGACCGACAATAACAAGTTGTTATTACAATGGAAAGGTCCGTTTTACGTTAGAGGGATAGTGAACACTATGGATTACCGTATCGAGATAAACGGAAAGTTAAAGACCTTTCATGCGAATATGCTGAAAGAGTATATCAGTAGAACCGATAATGTGCAACAAGGGGTGTTAACCGTAGTTAATGTTGCAGTTATTGAGGATAGTGAGGAAGACAGTAGTGAGGACACTAGTCCCATGTATTTTCCCACTAGTGTAGGTAGGGAGACAGCAGCCGATGTAGACATATCGGGCATGCTTAGTGTAGCAGAGAAACGAGAGGTAAGTCGTTTAGACTCTAAGTGTAGTACTGTTCGGTCCGATAAGTCGAGACCAACATATGTAGCGCAGTGTAGCTTTAAGCACACTTTAGCAAAGCCGATTAGGGAAACGAGAGACCCTACTCCATTTCGCAAACAGTATACTGGTAATGCGATGGATGCAATGTGTAAAGTTGGAGTTCTTGTAGTGGCAGGAAGTAGTGTTATTAGTAACAGTAGAGTCGGGGTAATAGACCGAGGAAAGCACAATATTGGGGCAGACTATTTAAGCCGCCGCACATAATGACCGGTTTAATATAATAGTGTATTGCAGTGTATTGTACAATAGTAGTATATGTTACGACAGGGTAGTGTACAATTGTAGAATAGTGTTCAAATTGTAATTACATATTATAGTTGGGTTATAACTGCAGTGGATGTTTTCCGGAAGACGGTCGTTGTACTGGCTGAAGGTTGCATCCCTCGGTAGTAATATTTATATACTCAAGCGATTGAGCGATCAGCTTGTACGTTTTGTCGCTCGTTTGCTCAGAAGAATTAATAGTTTCTTAACGTGTAAATATTAATTATCATTTTGTTGAATTTTAAAAGTGTAGCACTTTCTTTAAGTGGGGAGATGTTGTCACAAAATGTCACGGGTAGAGCGTACTGGTCGTATATAGCTCTTGTATCGGTTACACCCAAAATCTATTGTTCGAGGTGAAACAATTTCACAATATTCATGATCTATTCATGTAACACGTAAAAGCGTGCACATTTTAAGTGGCCGCCAGAGAGGCCGTGTCATAAGTTTAGTTTTGTGCTAATGCATGTAAACGTATAGGTAAATTTTCCTTAAACGGCAAAATTGTATAAGGGGCCTCTCGTGTTGATTCAATACTGTAGATTTAGCCACGTTTGTCACGGACTGAACGGGGGAAATAATGATTTGGGCGTAATGTTTGCTATAAATGCCATTGTCTTCTAGCTATCGCCGGGATAATCGATAGTACTTTGTTGGAACAGAGATTGGACGGCAAATTTCACAGGCAACATGTGGTTAGTAGTTTTATTAAACTTTTATCGTATATTTGTATTCAGTGGGCGGCGCCATCTTGTTTGGCGGTTACGACATCCGGTTAGCATTGATGTTTCTCAAACATAACTTTAGACTAGCATATGAGTTTGAAGTTACTTTATTAGATGTAATTATTGTAATTGATCATTAATTGTAAAACAATATTAATTTGATAACAGTGGATAATAGGTGCATTAGTTAACGTTGGCGTATAACTCAGTGATTGTAATACACGATTGTTAACATTGCGTGCAAACATAACTCAGTGAGTGTAATATATGAGTTATTTGATCATGTTTATATTACATGTATTAGGGGCATTGATTAACAGCGACGTACATAGCGTATACATGGCGTTGTAGAATATGTATACATTGCTACTCATCATTAGTACAGCTTACATATATTGATTGAATAATGATTTGTTTGGGTAATGATAATTATGCAAGATTGTTATGTTTGTAAACCGACAGCTAAAACGTATGTATAATTACAGCCTAAGCCATCCAGGGTTGGAGTAAGCCATCCAGGATATAAGCCATCCAGGGTTGGAGTAAGCCATCTAGGTTTGGATATCCAGGAGTGGAGCTAAGCTTCCACGAATAACGTTACAAGCGGTGGAGACGGTCCCCGTACCTGCGCAGCCAGGTTTTACTAACGATAACCCCCGGGACACAAGGTGGGCCCGTTACCAGTCCTCACTGGAGGAATATCATTCACAATCTCAGTGGAGATTAACTGTCATTGCATCGCGTCATCAACCCTTACAGAAGGCATTTGATGACAATCATCCATTGAATTCGCGCATCATCATCTTCATGAGCTCTCGCGCATCACAGTTATCGCGCTAGATCAACATTGTTATAGCTTTAACAACACTTCAGTGTCTTAGACATTCAGTATTTATAACAATACTAAGAACGTCTTAAACGTTCAGGAGAACATTCTTTTCATAGTTCATTTGTGTATTCGCTTGTTTTTTTAGATAATTGTATATATATTAAACATATTTTAAAAGTTGCATTAAACTTATGTAAATGCATTCACCGTCATTGATTCTTTCCTGAGTTAGCCCAACCACTAAGGTCATCCTGTGACATGCCCATTGTACAGATATAATAAAGATAACTCTGCAGGGTATGTGTATTGAGTATGCTCAGTGTACAGATAACATAAAGAAACATAGCTCTGTAAGGTATGTGTATTGTGTATACTCATTGTACAGATATAATAAAGAAACATAACTCTGCAAGGTATGTATATTGAGTATGGTCATTATACAGATATAATAAAGAAACATATCTAAGCATGGTATGTATATTGACTATGCTCATTATACAGATATAATAAAAAAGATAACTCTGCAAGGTATGTGTATTGAGTATGCTCATTGTACAGATATAATAAAAAAACATAACTCTACAAGGTATTTGTATTGAGTATGCTCAGTTTACAAATATAATAAAGAAACATAACTCTACAAGGCATGTGTATTGACTATGGTCAGTTTACATATATACTGAAGAAACATAACTCTGCAAGGTATGTGTATTGAGTATGCTCATTGTACAGATACAATAAACAAACATAACTCTAGAAGGTATGTTTATTGAGTATGCTCATTGTACAGATATAATAAAAAAAATAACTCTACAAGGTATTTGTATTGAGTATGCTCAGTTTACAGATATAATAAAGAAACATAACTCTACAAGGCATGTGTATTGACTATGGTCAGTGTACAGATATACTGAAGAAAGATAACACTGCAAGGTATGTATATTGAGTATGCCCATTGTACAGATATAATAAAGATAACTCTGCAGGGTATGTGTATTGAGTATGCTCAGTGTACAGATAACATAAAGAAACATAGCTCTGTAAGGTATGTGTATTGTGTATACTCATTGTACAGATATAATAAAGAAACATAACTCTGCAAGGTATGTATATTGAGTATGGTCATTATACAGATATAATAAAGAAACATATCTAAGCAAGGTATGTATATTGACTATGCTCATTATACAGATATAATAAAAAAGATAACTCTGCAAGGTATGTGTATTGAGTATGCTCATTGTACAGATATAATAAAAAAACATAACTCTACAAGGTATTTGTATTGAGTATGCTCAGTTTACAGATATAATAAAGAAACATAACTCTACAAGGCATGTGTATTGACTATGGTCAGTTTACATATATACTGAAGAAAGATAACTCTGCAAGGTATGTATACTGAGTATGCCCATTGTACAGATATAATAAAGAAACATAACTCTGCAAGGTTTGTATATTGAGTATGCTCATTATACAGATATAATAAAGAAACATAACTCTGCAAGGTATGTGTATTGAGTACGCTCATTGTACAGATAAAACAAAGAAACACAAATCTACAAGTTATGAGTATTGAGTATTCTCATTGTACAGATATAATAAAGAAACATAATTCTGCAAGGTATGTATATTGCGTATGCTCATTGTACAGATACAATAAAGAAACATAACTCCGCAAGGTATGTGTATTGAGTATGCTCATTGTACAGATATAATAAAGAAACTTAACTCTGCAATGTATGTGTATTGAGTATGCTCATTGTACTGATTTCATATTTAATAAAGAACAATGACTCTGCAAGTTATATGTATTGAGTATGCTCATTATACATATATAATAAAGAACCATATCTCTGCAAAGTATGAGTATTGAGTATGCAAATTGTACAGATATAATAAAGAAACATAAATCTGCAAGGTGTGTGTATTCAGTATGCTCATTGTGCAGTTATAATAAAGGACATAACTCTGCAATATATTTGTATTGAGTATTCTCATTGTACAGATATAATAAAGAAACATAACTCTGCAATATATATGTAATCAGTATGCTCATTGTACAGTTATAATTAAGAAACATATCTGTGCAAGGTATGTCTTTTGTGTTTGCTCATTGTACAGATATAATAAAGATACATAACTATGCAAGATATGTGTATTTAGTATGCTCATTGTACAGATATAATAAAGAAACATAACTCTGCAAGGTATGTATATTGCGTAGGTTCATTGTACAGATATAATAAAGAAACATAACTCTGCAAGGTATGTGTATTGAGTATGCTCATTACACAGATCTTATAAAGAAACATAACTCCACAAGGTATGTATGTATTGAGTATGCTCATTGTACAGATATAATAAAGATAACTCTGCAGGGTATGGGTATTGAGTATGCTCAGTGTACAGATAACATAAAGAAACAAAGCTCTGTAGGTATGTGTATTGAGTATGCTCATTATACAGATATAATAAAGAAACATATCTAAGCAAAGTATGTATATGGACTATGCTCATTATACAGATATAATAAAGAAAGATAACTCTGCAAGGTATGTGTATTGAGTATGCTCATTGTACAGATATAATAAAAAAACATAACTCTACAAGGTAATAGTATTGAGTATGCTCAGTTTACAGATATAATAAAGAAACATAACTCTACAAGGCATGTGTATTGACTATGGTCAGTGTACAGATATACTGAAGAAAATAACTCTGCAAGGTATGTATATTGAGTATGCCCATTGTACAGATATAATAAAGACACATAACTCTGCAATGTATGTATATTGAGTATGCTCATTATACAGATATAATAAAGAAACATAACTCTGCAAGGTATGTGTATTGAGTATGCCTATTGTACAGATACAACAAAGAAACATAACTCTACAAGTTATGAGTATTGAGTATTCTCATTGTTCAGATATAATAAAGAAACATAACTCTGCCACGTATGTATATTGCGTATGCTCATTGTACAGATACAATAAAGAAACATAACTCCGCAAGGTATGTGTATTGAGTATGCTCATTGTACAGATATAATAAAGAAACATAACTCTGCAATGTATGTGTATTGAGTATGCTCATTGTACTGATTACATATTTAATAAAGAGCCATAACTCTGCAAGTTATATGTATTGTGTATGCTCATTATACATATATAATAAAGAACCATAACTCTGCAAGGTATGAGTATTGAGTATGCAAATTGTACAGATATAATAAAGAAACATACATCTGCAAGGTGTGTGTATTGAGTATGCTCATTGTGCAGTTATAATAATGGACATAACTCTGCAATATATATGTAATCAGTATGCTCATTGTACAGTTATAATTAAGAAACATAACTGTGCAAGGTATGTATGTACTGAGTATGCTCATTGTACAGATATAATAAAGATAACTCTACAGGGTATGTGTATTGAGAATGCTCAGTGTACAGATAACATAAAGAAACAAGGCTCTGTTAGGTATGTGTATTGAGTATGCTCATTGTACAGATAAAATAAAGAAACATAACTCTACAAGGTATTTATATTGAGTTTACTCATTGTACAGATATAATAAAGAAACATATCTCTGCAAGGTATGTATATTGAGTATGCTCATTGTACAGATATAATAAAGAAACATAACTCAGCAAGGTATGTATATTAAGTATGCTCATTGTACAGATATAATGAAGAAACATAACTCTACAAGGTATGTGTATTGAGTATGCTCATTGTACAGATATAATAAAGATACATAACTATGCAAGGTATGTGTATTGAGAATGCTCATTGTACAGATATAATAAAGAAACATAACTCTGCAAAATATGTGTATTGAGTATGCTCATTGTACAGATATAATAAAGAAACATAACTCTGCAAGGTATGTGTATTGAGTATGCTCATTGTACATATATTATAAAGAAACATAACTCTGCAAGGTTTGTCTATTGTGTTTTCTCATTGTACAGATATAATAAAGATACATAACTCTGCAAGGTATGTGTATTGAAAAAGGAATAAACTATCGGACAGGGAAAGCAGCATTCAAGGACGACAGTCAACCACAAAACACGAAAACAAACATGCCAACCGACAAACGAAAAGACAAAAGTAATAAAAAATGCAAACGACATCACAAACACAAAAGGGTTGACAATAGGGCTACCGCCTTTGAACGGTCAGTGGCAAAGTAGGCCACTGGGGGTTTAAACCGGTTCTAGGGTGCACCAAACCTCACACTAGCCCTACTGTCATCCCATTAAAACAGGACAGTGTAAATAAAGAAATCCCCGCCATGATCTAAACTCTAACCAACAAGGCAGCATCAGTAGGCAATATAAGTAAAACACAAATATGCTCGTGTAAATATAATACAAAAAAACAATAGCCTAGAAAGCCACAATAAAGGTACTCAATGACTTGGCAGAAGCCAGAGCAGTAAGAGAATACACCATTAAGGGCACGACAAGAAAGAACATGGACAAACATCAAACGCCACCGTCCCAATGGGCTTTAGGTAGGCGTCATCATAGGGTCCACAGCCTGTCCGGTCATCGTACAATTAAAGAGGAAAGCATAGTGGCGAACTGTAAAAGGGCCCACCACCAAGCATGCAGTACGTTGCAAAATGATAGGGTCATAACCTCTTTTGATACAATTTTTAACAAGTTTAACAAAGATAGTATGAAAGTGATCATGACCAAGAATCTTACGAAGTTTATAAATCACATCACCATAGAAGTCAGGTTGTGATAGTCCTTGTCGCAGAATAGTCCTTAAATTACATTTATATTTGGAAAGAAGATCAGGGTTACGATAATACAATTTTGCAAAGGTTTTACGAAGTTTATCGTAATGGTAACCCTGATTGAGTAACTTTTTAGTTATACAAAGATTACGAATATTAAAGTCCTCAACTCGAGTACAAGCTCTAGAAAAACGAATAAGTTGAGACAGATACACCCCATAAGAAGTTGCTCGGGGAACATCCCCATCCAAGTGGGGATAATTAACAATGTCAAAATTAAAATCATCTCTCTTGTCATAGATTTTGCTAATCATTTTACCATTTTCAATCGAGAGATCTAAATCAAGAAAAGATGCGTTATTATCAGATATATTTTCTTTATTAAACCGAAATTCTTTAGGATAAATATTATGAACCATAGTTGGAAAGAAAGGGTTGTCCATGTTCAGTATGTCATCCAGATACCGAGAGGTGTCATTAAAAGCTTCAATAACATCTGCCTGGGTATCTGGTGAAAGACTCAACATGAAATCCCTTTCATAGCAAAATAAAAACAAATCTGCGACAAGTGGTGCACAGTTCGTACCCATAGGGATACCAACAATTTGTCTATAAACGGTGGTACCATACCTGACGGAAATAGTATCTAATAAGAAGATGTGTGCTTCACAAACTTCATAGCAAGTCCACATAGTATAATTGTCTAAACTGCCGTTAATGAAAAACGCTTAAATATTATTACGCCAAAAATGTAGTATTTTCTCTAGCGAATGTTTTTTGAATAAGAGAAATTAGCTTGTCTTTAATAAGATGATGTGGTAAGGTTGTATATAGTGTAGAGAAGTCATAATGAAAGAGCTAAAGTGCTAAAACCGACGGCGACGACGGACAAAGTGCCATCACATATTATAAGGACTCAAAACACTAGTATCTGCCTTTGAATAGTCGTGCTCTATGGATGATTTAGGTACATACAAGAACAGAGTTCCCATTTTCTTATTTGTACAGTACTTTCTATATCATACAATGATTTATCCTTACTAAGGGCTAAATCTAGATCATTTTATATTTTGCAAGAAAATATCACAGAACCGTTCAAGGTGATATACGATTTATATGATAATCTTACTCTCATTTTAAACGCAATGGGTCGAATTACCACAGGGGTAGAATGTTTTCATATTATTACGCTCAACTTTGATAAGTGTCACAGAAACATGAAATATAAAAATAAATATCAGCCTGTTAAATAATTATGTGTTGTGTTTTGATTCGCCGATATTGGATAAATCAAGAATTTAAGCCTAAAGACAAATTGTAAAGTGTGTTTATCTCTATGTCACGAACAGAACCATTACAATGGGACCATATGGAACATTAAATATGGTGTGGGGCGTTAATCCATGAAGAATATTTATTTCTCGATCCTGGTCTCAAAGAAACCTGTTTTGTTAAGCCAGTATCCTTGATTAAATGTGTTTGGGTTTTAGTTTCAAAATAATGGTTTATCAGACAACTGCAACTATTTTTTGGTACAGATATATAATGTGTTTGGCGGGTATTGTGTCCAGCATATGGCTATATACACGTATCAGATATTTGAAATAAATCTCATAGTCACCTTTTACAGTGATTTTTGTGAATGAATATATCATTTTTGACAGCTGTTTAGATATGTGATAAGCGAAAACATAATTTCATATATTATCTGATCTGTGCAATAGTGTTGATATCAATAACTCATAACTGCGTGCCGTACTGCATAGTGAGCGCAAACGTGTCGTGTGAGTATTGTTCATCTGTCAAGTTTTTGTTGATGTTTTGCAGATGCATTACAGAGAATAATAATGCTGATGTTATGTTTAAGGTGAGATTCCTTATTATTGAATACAAGTTATCTATTCAAAATGGTTGCAGTTCTTTAGTTTTCAAAGTTATATCGGTACCATTTCGGCTTTAACTAGTTTGATCCCTATGGAGTATTTATTTGTGTTTACTTTAGTAGACAGCTGATGATACAGACCATGTTTAAAGGAAATGTAATGCAGATTGCGACACAAATGTCATATCTATAAACTGGCGAAGTAGAACGATAGAATAATCCATTTTGTGTTTTATGTGTGCCTCAGTCATACCACAGATGGAGTACAATACCATAAACATTGTTCTTTAGTGTGTGTGACTCAGTCTTACCAAAGCTTGAGTACAATACCACAAACATTGTTCTTTAGTGTGTGTGACTCAGTCGTACCACAACTGGAGTACAATACTACAAACATTGTTCTGTAGTATGTGTGACTCAGTCTTACCACATCTGGAGTACAATACCAGAAGCAATGTATTTTATGTCTCAAACGGTGCCTCATGCACGGGTATACAAACCCCAAACTTACCACAACGACGGCTCTCAAAAGTTGCCTCATGAACGTGTATACAAACCCAATACCTGCTATATTGGCGGCTCTCAAACGTTGCTTCATGAAAGGGTAAACAACCCCAATACATGTACATTGACGGCACTTACACGTAACCTCATGAACCCAAACCCAATACCTGCCACAGTAGCGGATCTTACACGTCGCCAAATGGAAAGGATATACAAATCCAATACCTGCTAAAATAGCGGCTATCAAACCGTTAATTCATGAAAGGGTATACAACCTCAATACCTGCTACGTTGGCGGATCTCAAACTTCGCCTTAAGCACGGGTATACAACATCCAATACCTGCTACACTGACGGATCCCAGGCGTTGCCTCATGTACGCATATACAAACCCAATATCTTCTACAATGACGGGTCTCAAACGTCGTCTCAAGAAGGGTATACAAACTCAATACCTGCTACAATTGTGGCTCTCCAACGTCGCCTCAGCAACGGGTATACAAACCCAATACCTGCTACAATGGCGGCTCTCTATCGTCGACTCATGCACTGATGTACAAACCCAATACCTACTGCAGTGGCTGCTTAGCAACGTCGCCTCATGCACGGACATACAAACCCAATACCTGCTACAATGGTGGCTCTCCAACGTCGCCTCATGCACGGATATACAAACTCAATACTTGCTACAATGGCGGCTCTCTAACGTCGACTCATGCACTGATGTACAAACCCAATACCTACTGCAGTGGCTGCTCAGCAACGTCGCCTCATGCACGGATATACAAACCCAATACCTGTTACAGTGGCGGCTCTCTAATGTCGCCTCATGCACGGATATACAAACCTAATACCTGCTACAGTGGCGGCTCTCCAATGTCGCCTCCTGCACGGATATACAAATTCAGTACCTGCTACAATGGCGGCTATCAAATGTCGCTTCATGAACGGGTATACAAACCCAATACCTGCTAACATGGCGGCACTCCAACGTCCCCTCATGCACGTATATACAAATCCAATACCTGCTACAATGGCGGCTATCAAATGTTGCCTCATGAACGGATATACAAACCCAATACCGACTACAATGGTGGCTCTCCAATGTCGT
Organism: Cyrtodaria siliqua; assembly: GCA_037043455.1. NCBI lineage: Eukaryota > Metazoa > Mollusca > Bivalvia > Adapedonta > Hiatellidae > Cyrtodaria > Cyrtodaria siliqua. Next base: position 40,287 of record JAWPHD010006439.1, read on the forward strand.
CTCATGCACGGTACAACCCCAATACCTGCTACAATGGTGGCTCTCCAGCGTCGCCTCATCCACGGATATACAAACCTAATACCTGCTACAGTGGCGGTTCTCCAATGTCGCCTCCTGCACGGATATACAAAATCAGTACCTGCTACAATGGCGGCTATCAAATGTCGCTTCATGAACGGGTATACAAATCCAATACCTGCTACAATGGCGGCTATCAAATGTTGCCTCATGAACGGATATACAAACACAATACCGACTACAATGGTGGCTCTCCAACGTCGTCTCATGCACGGTACAAACCCAATACCTGCTACAATGGTGGCTCTCCAGCGTCGCCTCATCCACGGATATACAAACCCAATACCTACAGTGGCGGCTCTCCAATGTCGCCTCATGCACGGATATACAATCCTAATACCTGCTACAGTGGCGGCTCTCCAATGTCGCCTCCTGCAAGGATATACAAATTCAGTACCTGCTACAATGGCGGCTATCAAATATCGCTTCATGAACGGGTATAAAAACCCAATACCTGCTACAATGGCGGCTCTCCAACGTCCCCTCATGCACGTATATACAAATCCAATACCTGCTACAATGGCGGCTATCAAATGTTTCCTCATGAACTGATATACAAACCCAATATCTGCTACAATGATGGCTCTCCAACGTCGCATCATGCACGGATATACAAACCCAATACCTGCTACAATGGTGGCTCTCCAACGTCGTCTCATCCACGGACATACAAACCCAATACTTGCTACAATGATGGCTCTCCAACGTCGCCTCATCCACGGATATACAAACTCAATACTTGCTACAATGGCGGCTCTCTAACGTCGACTCATGCACTGATGTACAAACCCAATACCTACTGTAGTGGCTGATCAGAAACGTCGCCTCATGCACGGATATACAAACCCAATACCTGCTACAGTGGCGGCTCTCCAATGTCGCCTCATGCACGGATATACAAACCTAATACCTGCTACAGTGGCGGCTCTCCAATGTCGCCTCCTGCACGGATATACAAATTCAGTACCTGCTACAATGGCGGCTATCAAATGTCGCTTCATGAACGGGTATACAAACCCAATACCTGCTACCATGGCGGCTCTCCAACGTCCCCTCATGCACGTATATACAAATCCAATACCTGCTACAATGGCGGCTATCAAATGTTGCCTCATGAACGGATATACAAACCCAATACCGACTACAATGGTGGCTCTCCAACGTCGTCTCATGTATGGTAAAAACCCAATACCTGCTACAATGGTGGCTCTCCAGCGTCGCCTCATCCACGGATATACAAACCCAATACTTACAGTGGCGGCTCTCCAATGTCGCCTCATGCACGGATATACAAACCTATTCCCTGCTACAGTGGCGGTTCTCCAATGTCGCCTCCTGCACGGATATACAAATTCAGTACCTGCTACAATGGCGGCTATCAAATGTCGCTTCATGAACGGGTATACAAATCCAATACCTGCTACAATGGCGGCTATCAAATGTTGCCTCATGAACAGATATACAAACACAATACCGACTACAATGGTGGCTCTCCAACGTCGTCTCATGCACGGTACAAACCCAATACCTGCTACAATGGTGGCTCTCCAGCGTCGCCTCATCCACGGATATACAAACCCAATACTTACAGTGGCGGCTCTCCAATGTCGTCTCCTGCAAGGATATACAAATTCAGTACCTGCTACAATGGCGGCTATCAAATGTCGCTTCATGAACGGGTATAAAAACCCAATACCTGCTACAATGGCGGCTCTCCAACGTCGCCTCATCCACGGATATACAAACTCAATACTTGCTACAATGGCCGCTCTCTCACGTCGACTCATGCACTGATGTACAAATCCAATACCTACTGCAGTGGCTGCTCAGCAACGTCGCCTCTTTCACGGATATACAAACCCAATACCTGCTACAGTGGCGGCTCTCCAATGTCGCCTCATGCACGGATATACAAACCTAATACCTGCTACAGTGGCGGCTCTCCAATGTCGCCTCCTGCACGGATATACAAATTCAGTACCTGCTACAATGGCGGCTATCAAATGTCGCTTCATGAACGGGTATACAAACCCAATACCTGCTACCATGGCGGCTCTCCAACGTCCCCTCATGCACGTATATACAAATCCAATACCTGCTACAATGGCGGCTATCAAATGTTGCCTCATGAACGGATATACAAACCCAATACCGACTACAATGGTGGCTCTCCAACGTCGTCTCATGCACGGTACAAACCCAATACCTGTTACAATGGTGGCTCTCCAGCGTCGCCTCATCCACGGATATACAAACCCAATACTTACAGTGGCGGCTCTCCAATGTCGCCTCATGCACGGATATACAAACCTATTCCCTGCTACAGTGGCGGTTCTCCAATGTAGCCTCCTGCACGGATATACAAATTCAGTACCTGCTACAATGGCGGCTATCAAATGTCGCTTGATGAACGGGTATACAAATCCAATACCTGCTACAATGGCGGCTATCAAATGTTGCCTCACGAACGGATATACAAATTCAGTACCTGCTACAATGGCGGCTATCAAATGTCGCTTCATGAACGGGTATATAAATCCAATACCGACTACAATGGTGGCTCTCCAACGTCGTCTCATGCACGGTACAAACCCAATACCTGCTACAATGGTGGCTCTCCAGCGTCGCCTCATCCACGGATATACAAACCCAATACTAACAGTGGCGGCTCTCCAAAGTCGCCTCATGCACGGATATACAAACCTAATACCTGCTACAGTGGCGGCTCTCCAATGTCGCCTCCTGCAAGGATATACAAATTCAGTACCTGCTACAATGGCGGCTATCAAATGTCGCTTCATGAACGGGTATAAAAACCCAATACCTGCTACAATGGCGGCTCTCCAACGTCCCCTCATGCACGTATATACAAATCCAATACCTGCTACAATGGCGGCTATCAAATGTTGCCTCATGAACGGATATACAAACCCAATAACTGCTACAATGATGGCTCTCCAACGTCGCATCATGCACGGATATACAAACCCAATACTTGCTACAATGATGGCTCTCCAACGTCGTCTCATGCACGGTAAAAACCCAATACCTGCTACAATGGTGGCTCTTCAACGTCGCATCATGCACGGATATACAAACCCAATACCTGCTGCAATAATGGCTCTCCAACGTCGCATCATGCACGGTAATACAAACCCAATACCTGCTACAATGATGGCTCTCCAACGTCGTCTCATGCACGGTAAAAACCCAATACGTGCTACAATGGTGGCTCTCCAACGTCGCCTCATCCACGGATATACAAACCCAATACCTACAATTACGGCTCTCAAACGTTGCCTCATGAACGAGTATACACATTTTTACGCATACGTGATTGTCGGATTTTATCAAACTCCATGTTAATATAATAATGTTAATATCATAGTGTATGATGCTAAATTGTCCATATGTAAACTTTTGCAAGTTGTAGAATAAACCTCCATGCAATGCTTTTCTCTTGTTATACATAAATATATTTATGAATGGATTTTAAGCCGGAGTACCCGGGTTCAAGCTTCGTCGGTGCTACTGAATTACGTCGATGTGTAATATGCCTTAGCATCGTTCGTCGGATGGGGGCGTATCCGGGTTGTCCCGTGTATTGGTGTCTATTAGCAGACTTCTATAATCGGATCACGTAAAGAACCCCATGAACATGTTCATTTGTAAGAGTAGGACAGGTTCCCAGATTCGTATGTATCCTTCCCCTCTCTTTGGGAAGGCTCGAAATAACATAAACAATGTGGTGATATGCCGTTGAACATTATACAATGCATTCAGTTATCTTGGGTAACAGGTGTTTTGTTAGTTAACACATCGCATGTAAATGGTGTTACATTGGATACCCGTCCACTAAGAGAGATCTTATCAACGACATCATATTAACTGTTAGGTTTCCAGTATAGTAAGTAAACAAACACTGCAACATGTTTAACGTTATCTATGATCTGCGTTGCTTTGCTTTATTGTTGTATAATAATGCAGTAGAATCGGTTTAGTATATTATTTCAGTATATCACTTTGATTAGGGCGGTAGTTGACAATCCTCTTATAACAATGTAATAAAGCGTTTGCCTGTAGTGATGCCAAATAACAGATAAACATATGTCACGCTATGAAGTGCTTATTATGTTTATTGCATTAATTGTAACAATTTTTATTGTATTATGTTACATTACCTCACAATCTGAGAACATATGTCGACAGCAGCGGTGCATCATTCAGATTACATATTCGTGTGGTATATCAAACGGACACAATGCGATATTGAAATTCGTATCAGGCAATACAATTAGTAGCAGGACTTATTAATGCAATATAATTTGGACTTCAATCTGCTTATATATAATTAAATAAAAAGCAATTATACAAGTTTTGAAGTTTGCTTATTTATTCTAACATAAGATTAAATATGGTATTGACGAAATATGATCAAAACATTTTTGCATTGAACTATTCCAGTAAGTAGTATTAATATTTTGCAAAACATGTAATTTATGGAGTAAAATTAAGGTACGTCGAAAGTTTTAAAAGCAAGTAAGAATGTCATGTGTCTCCCTGGTTGGCGTTTGTCCTGACACAAGTCAACACTGGTAGGCATTTGTCCTTATACTAGTCAACCCTGATTAGCGTTTGTCCTGACACAAGTCAACACTGGTAGGCATTTGTCCTTATACTAGTCAACCCTGATTAGCGTTTGTCCGGACACAAGTCAACACTGGTAGGCATTTGTCCTTATAGTAGTCAACACTTGGCTGGTGTTGTCCATAAACTTGTCACACTGGTTGGCGTTTGTTCTTATACTAGTCAACACTGGTTGGCGTTTGTCCTTACACTAGTCAACACTGGTTGGTATTTGTCCTGACACAAGTCAACACTAGTTGGCATTTGTCCTTATACTAGTCAACACTGGTTGGCATTTGTCTTTATACTAGTCAACCCTGGTTGGCGTTGGTCGTGAAACAAGTCAACACTGGTTGGCGTTTGTCCTTATAATAGTCAACCATGGTTGGCGTTTGTCCTGACATTAGTCAACACTGGTTGCCGTTTGTCCTTATAGTAGTCAACACTGGTTGGTGTTTGTCCTTATACTTTCAACACTGTTTGGCATTTCTCCTTCAACTAGTTAACACTGGTTGATGTTTGTCCTGACACTAGTCAACGCTGGTTGGTGTTTGTTCTGACACTAGTCAACACCGGTTGGCGTTTGTCCTGATACTTGTCAACCCTGGTTGGCATTTGTCCTTACACTAGTCTCCACTGGTAGGCGTTTTTCCTTATACTAGTCAACAAAGGTTGACGTTTGTCCTGACACTAATCAACACTGGTTGGCGTTTGTCCTTATAATAGTCAACGGTGGTTGGCGTTTCTCAACACTGATTGGTATTTGTCCTTATTCTAGTCAACACTGGCGTTTGTCCTTATACTAGTCAGCCCTGTTTGGCGTTGTCCTGACACTTGTCAACACTGTTTGGCGTTTGTCCTTATACTAATCATCCTTGGTTGGCGCATGTCCTGACACAAGTCAACACTAGTTGACATTCGTCCTGATACTAGTCATTACTGGCTGCTGGCATTTGTCCTTATACTATTAAACACTGGTTGGCATTTTTCCTTATACTAGTCAACACTGGATGTCGTTTGTCCTATTACTGGTGAACACTGTTTGGCGTTGGTCCTTATACTAGTCAACCCTGGTTGGCGTTTGTCCTGATGCTAGTCAACACTGCTTGGCGTTTGTCCTTACATTAGTCAACCCTGGTTGCTGTTTTTCCTGACACTAGTCAACACTGGTTGGCGTTTGTCCTTTTACTAGTCAACACTGGTTTTTTTTCCTTATACTAGTCAACACTGGTTGGTGTTTGTCATTATACTCTTCAACACTGGTTGGCGTTTGTGCTGACACTAGTCAACCCCGGTTGGGTTTTTTTCTGACACTAGTGCACACTTGTAAGCGTTTGTCCTTATACTAGTCAACCCTGGTTGGCGCTTGTTCTGACACTAGTCAACACTGGTTAGCATTAGTCCTGATACTAGTCAATACTGGCTGGCCTTTGGCCTAATGCTATTCAACGCTGATTGGCATTTGTCCTTATACTAGTTAACACTGGATGTCGTTTGTCCTATTACTAGTCAACACTGGTTGGTATTTGTCCTTATACTAGTAAACACTGGTTGGCGTTTGCAATTATACTAGTAAACACTTGTTGGTGTTTGTCCTTATACTAGTCAACACTGGTTGGCGTTTGCCCTTATACTAGGAAGCACTGGTTGGCATTTGTTTTTATACTAGTCAACACTGGTTGGCGTTGTCCTGACAATAGATAACACTGTTTTGGCGTTTGTCCTTATAATGGTCAATCCTGGTTGGCGTTTGTCCTGACTCTAGTCAACAATGGTTGGCCTTTGTCCTTAAATTAGTCTACCCTGGTTGTCGTTTGTCCTGACACTAGGTAACCCTGATTGGCGTTTGTCCTGATACTAGTCAGCACTGGATTGCGTTTTTCCTTATACTAGTCAACACTGGTTGATTTTGTCCTTATTCTAGTCAATACTGGTTGGCGTTTGTCCTTATACTAGTCAGCCCTGGTTGGCCTTGGCCAGACACTAGTCAACACTGTTTGTCTTTTGTCGTTACATTAGTCAACCATGGTTGTCGTTTGTCCTGACACTAGTCAACCCTGGTTGGCAATTGTCCTTATATTAATCAACACTGGTTGTCTTTTGTCCTGACACTAGTCATACCTGGTTGGTGTTTGTCTTTTTACTAGTGGACACTGGTAGGCGTTTGTCCTTGTACTAGTCAACCTTGGTTGGCGCTTGTCCTGACACTAGTCAACACTTGTTGACATTCCTCCTGATACTAGTCAACACTGGCTGGCCTTTGTTCTTATACTATTAAACACTGGTTGGTATTTTTCCTTATACTAGTCAACACTTGATGTCGTTTGTCCTATTACTAGTCAACACTGTTTGGCGTTTGGCCTTATACTAGTCAACCCCAGTTGGCGTTTGTCCTGATACTAGTCAACACTGCTTGGCGTTTGTCCTTACATTAGTCAACCCTGGTTGCCGTTTTCCCTGACACTAGTCAACACTGGTTGGCGTTTGTCCTTATACTAGTCAACACCGGTTTTTTTTTTCCTTATACTAGTCAACACTGGTTGGTGTTTGTCATTATACTCGTCAACACTGGTTGGCGTTTGTGCTGACACTAGTCAACCCCGGTTGGTGTTTTTCCTGACACTAGTGAACACTTGTAAGCGTTTGTCCTTATACTAGTCAACCCTGATTGGCGCTTGTTCTGACACTAGTCAACACTGGTTAGTATTAGTCCTGATAATAGTCAATACTGACTGGCCTTTGGCCTAATGCTATTCAACACTGGTTTGCATTTGTCCTTAAACTAGTTAACACTGGATGTCGTTTGTCCTATTACTAGTCAACCCTGGTTGGCGTTGTCCTGACAATAGATAACACTGTTTTGGCGTTTGTCCTTATAATTGTCAATCCTGGTTGGCGTTTGTCCTGACTCTAGTCAACAATGATTGGCCTTTGTCCTTACATTAGTCTACCCTGGATGTCGTTTGTCCTGACACTAGGCAACCCTGGTTGGCGTTTGTCCTGATACTAGTCAGAACTGGTTGGCGTTTTTCCTTATGCTAGTCAACGCTGGTTGACTTTTGTCCTTATTCTAGTCAACACTGGTTGGCGTTTGTCCTTATACTAGTCAGCCCTGGTTGGCCTTGTCCTGACACAAGCCAACACTGTTTGGCTTTTGTCGTTACATTAGTCAACCATGGTTGTCGTTTTTCCTGACACTAGTCAACCCTGGTTGGCAATTGTCCTTATACTAGTCAACACTGGTTGTCTTTTGTCCTGACACTAGTCAACCCTTGTTGGTGTTTGTCTTTTTACTAGTCAACACTGGTTTGTATTTGTCCTTATACTAGTCAACAGTGGTTGACGTTCGTCCTGACACTAGTTAACCCTGGTTGGTGTTTGTCTTTATACTAGTGAACACTGGTAGGCGTTTGTCCTTATACTAGTCAACACTTGTTGACATTCCTTCTGATACTAGTCAACACTGGCTGGCCTTTGTCCTTATACTATTAAACACTTGATGTCGTTTGTCTTATTACTAGTCAACACTGTTTGGCGTTTGGCCTTATACTAGTCAATCCCGGTTGGCGTTTGTCCTGATACTAGTCAACACTGGTTGGCGTTTGTCCTTACATTTGTCAACCATGGTTGCCGTTTGTCCTAACACTAGTCAACACTGGTTGGCGTTTGTCCTTATACTAGTCAACACTGGTTGGTGTTTTTTCTTTTACTAGTCAAGACTGGTTTGTATTTGTCCTTATACTAGTCAACAGTGGTTGACGTTTGTCCTTATACTAGTTAACACTGGATGTCGTTTGTCCTATTACTAGTCAACACTGGTTGGTATTTGTCCTTATACTAGTAAACACTGGTTGGCGTTTGCCCTTATACTAGTAAACACTTGTTGGTGTTTGTCCTTATACTAGTCAACCCTGGTTGGCGTTTGCCCTTATACTAGTAAATACTTGTTGGCCTTTGTCTTTATACTAGTCAACCCTGGTTGGCGTTGTCCTGACACTAGTCAACACTGTTTGGCGTTTGTCCTTATACTAGTCAACCCCGGTTGACGTTTGTCCTGACACTAGTCAACACTGGTTAATCTTTGTCCTTACATTAGTCTACCCTGGTTGTCGTTTATCCTGACAAAGGTCAACCCTGGTTGGCGTTTGTCCTGATACTAGTCAACACTGGTTGGCGTTTTTCCTTATACTAGTCAACACTGGTTGACTTTTGTTCTGACACTTGTCAACCCTGGTTGGTGTTTGTCTTTATACTAGTGAACACTGATAGGCGTTTGTCCTGATACTATTAAACACTGGTTGTCATTTTTCCTTATACTAGTCAACACTGGATGTCGATTGTTCTATTACTAGTAAACACTGGTTGGCGTTTGTCCTTATACTAGTCAACCCCGGTTGACGTTTGTCCTGACACTAGTCAAAACTGGCTGGCGTTTGTCCTAACATTAGTCAACCCTGGTTGACGATTGTCCTGACACTAGTCAACACTGGTTGGCGTTTGTCCTTATACTAGTCAACCCTGATTGCCGTTTGTTCTGACACTAGTCAACCCTGGTTGGCGTTTGTCCTGATACTAGTCAACACTGGTTGGCGTTTTTCCTTATACTAGTCAACACTGGTTGACTTTTGTTCTGACACTTGTCAACCCTGGTTGGTGTTTGTCTTTATACTAGTGAACACTGATAGGCGTTTGTCCTGATACTATTAAACACTGGTTGTCATTTTTCCTTATACTAGTCAACACTGGATGTCGATTGTTCTATTACTAGTAAACACTGGTTGGCGTTTGTCCTTATACTAGTCAACCCCGGTTGACGTTTGTCCTGACACTAGTCAAAACTGGCTGGCGTTTGTCCTAACATTAGTCAACCCTGGTTGACGATTGTCCTGACACTAGTCAACACTGGTTGGCGTTTGTCCTTATACTAGTCAACCCTGATTGCCGTTTGTTCTGACACTAGTCAACCCTGGTTGGCATTTGTCCTTATACTATTCAACCCTGGTTTGCGTTTGTCCTGACACTTTTCAACACCGGTTGGCGTTTGTCCTTATACCAGTCAGCCCTGGTTGAAGTTTGTCATGACACTAATCAACACTAGTTGGCATTTGTCCTTATACTTGTCAACACTGGTTGGCGTTTTTCCATTTATTAGTCAACCCTGGTTGGCGTTTGTCCTGAAACAGGTCAACCCTGGATGGTGTTTGCCCTTTTGGTAGTCAACACATTTTGGCGTTCGTCCTTTCATTAATAAACCCTGGTTGGTGTTTGTCCTTATACTAGTATACAGTGGTTGGCGTTTGTCTTAACTAGTTTGTCCTTATACTAGTCAACACTGATTGACATTTGTCCTTATTATAGTTAACACTGGTTGGCGTTTGCCCTTATACTAGTAAACACTTATTGGTGTTTGTCCTTATACTAGTCAACCCTGGTTGGCGTTTGCCCTTATACAAGTAAACACTGGTTGGCCTTTGTCTTTATACTAGTCAACCCTGATTGACGTTGTCCTGACACTAGTCAACACTGGTTGGCGTTTGTCCTGACTTTAGTCAACACTGGTTGGCGTTTGTCCTTATACTTCTCGACACTGGTTGGTGTTTGTCCTTATTCTAGTCAACACTGGTTGGCATGTCTCCTTCTACAAGTCAACACTGGTTGATGTTTGTCCTGACACTATTCAACACTGGTTGGCGTTTGTCCTTATACTAGACAACACTGGTTTGCGTTTGTCCTGACACTAGTCAACACCGGTTGGCGTTTGTCCTTATACTAGTCAGCCTTGGTTGAAGTTTGTCCTGACACTAATCAACAGTATTTGGCATTTGTCCTTATACTTGTCAACACTGTTTGACGTTTTTCCTTTTACTAGTCAACCCTAGTTTGCGTTTGTCCTGAAACAAGTCAACCCTGGATGGTGTTTGTCCTTTTGTTAGTCAACACATTTTGACGTTCGTCCTTATATTAGTATACAGTGGTTGGCGTTTGTCTTGACTAGTTTGTCCTTATACTGGTCAACACTGATTGGCATTTATCCTTATTCTAGTCAACACTGGTTGGCGTTGTCCAGACACTAGTCAACACTGGTTTGCGTTTGTCCTTACATTATTCAAACCTGATTGCCGTTTGTCCTGACACTAGTCAACCCTGGTTGGCTTTTTTCCTTATACTAGTCAACACTGGTTGACGTTTTTCCTTATACTAATCAACACAGGTTGGCGTTTGTCCTGACACTAGTTAACCCTGGTTGGTGTTTGTCTTTATACTAGTGAACACTGGTAGGCGTTTGTCCTTATACTAGTCCACCCTGGTTGGCGTTTGTCCTGAAACTAGTTAACCCTGGTTGGTGTTTGTCTTTATACTAGTGAACACTGGTAGGCGTTTGTCCTTATACTAGTCAACCCTGGTTGGCGCTTGTCCTGATACTAGTCAACACTTGTTGACATTCGTCATGGTACTATTCAACACTGGCTGGCCTTTGTCCTTATAATATTAAACACTTGTTGACATTTGTCCTAACACTAGTCAACACTGGTTGGCGTTTGTCCTGATACTAGTCAACACTGGTTGGCGTTTGTCCTTACATTTGTCAACCATGGTTGCCGTTTGTCCTAACACTAGTCAACACTGGTTGGCGTTTGTCCTTATACTAGTCAACACTGGTTGGTGTTTTTTCTTTTACTAGTCAACACTGGTTTGTATTTGTCCTTATACTTGTCAACAGTGGTTGACGTTTGTCCTGACACTAGTCAACCCTTGTTGGGGTTTTACCTGATACTAGTGAACACATTTAGGCGTTTGTCATTATAATTGTCAGCCCTGCTTTGCGCTTGTTCTAACACTAGTCAACACTGGTTAGAATTCGTCCTGATACTAGTCAACACTGGCTGTCCTTTGTCCTTATACTATTCATCACTGGTTGGCATTTGTCCTTATACTAGTTAACACTGGATGTCGTTTGTCCTATTACTAGTCAACACTGGTTGGTATTCGTCCTTATACTAGTAAACACTGGTTGGCGTGTGCCCTTATACCAGTAAACACTTGTTGGTGTTTGTCCTTATACTAGTCAACCCTGGTTGGCGTTTGCCCTTATACTAGTAAATACTGGTTGGCCTTTGTCTTTATACTAGTCAACCCTGGTTGGCGTTGTCCTGACACTAGTCAACACTGTTTGGCGTTTGGCCTTATACTAGTCAACCCCGGTTGACGTTTGTCCTGACACTAGTCAACACTGGTTAATCTTTGTCCTTACATTAGTGTACCCTGGTTGTCGTTTATCCTGACACAGGTCAACCCTGGTTGGCGTTTGTCCTGATACTAGTCAACACTGGTTGGCGTTTTTCCTTATACTAGTCAACACTGGTTGTCTTTTGTCCTGACACTAGTCAACCCTGGTTGGTGTTTGTCTTTATACTAGTGAACACTGATAGGCGTTTGTCCTGATACTATTAAACACTGTTTGTCATTTTTCCTTATACTAGTCAACACTGGATGTCGATTGTTCTATTACTAGTAAACACTGGTTGGCGTTTGTCCTTATACTAGTCAACCCCGGTTGACGTTTGTCCTGACACTAGTCAAAACTGGCTGGCGTTTGTCCTAACATTAGTCAACCCTGGTTGACGATTGTCCTGACACTAGTCAACACTGGTTGGCGTTTGTCCTTATACTAGTCAACCCTGATTGCCGTTTGTTCTGACACTATTCAACCCTGGTTGGCGTTTGTCCTTATACTATTCAACCCTGGTTTGCGTTTGTCCTGACACTTTTTAACACCGGTTGGCGTTTGTCCTTATACCAGTCAGCCCTGGTTGAAGTTTGTCCTGACACTAATCAACACTAGTTGGCATTTGTCCTTATACTTGTCAACACTTGTTGGCGTTTTTCCATTTATTAGTCAACCCTGGTTGGCGTTTGTCCTGAAACAGGTCAACCCTGGATGGTGTTTGCCCTTTTGGTAGTCAATACATTTTGGCGTTCGTCCTTTCATTAGTTAACCCTGGTTGGTGTTTGTCCTTATACTAGTATACAGTGGTTGGCGTTTGTCTTGACTAGTTTGTCCTTATACTAGTCAACACTGATTGACATTAGTCCTTATTATAGTCAACCCTGGTTGGCGTTTGCCCTTATACAAGTAAACACTGGTTGGCCTTTGTCTTTATACTAGTCAACCCTGATTGACGTTTTCCTGACACTAGTCAACACTGGTTGGCGTTTGTCCTGACTTTAGTCAACACTGGTTGGCGTTTGTCCTTATACTGCTCGACACTGGTCCTTATTCTAGTCAACACTGGTTGGCATGTCTCCTTCTACAAGTCAACACTGGTTGATGTTTGTCCTGACACTATTCAACACTGGTTGGCGTTTGTCCTTATACTAGACAACACTGGTTTGCGTTTGTCCTGACACTTGTAAACACCGGTTGGCGTTTGTCCTTATACTAGTCAGCCCTGGTTGAAGTTTGTCCTGACACTAATCAACATTATTTGGCATTTGTCCTTATACTTGTCAACACTGTTTGACGTTTTTCCTTTTACTAGTCAACCCTAGTTTGCGTTTGTCCTGAAACAAGTCAACCCTAGATGGTGTTTGTCCTTTTGTTAGTCAACACATTTTGACGTTCGTCCTTATATTAGTATACAGTGGTTGGCGTTTGTCTTGACTAGTTTGTCCTTATACTGGTCAACACTGATTGGCATTTATCCTTATTCTAGTCAACACTGGTTGGCGTTGTCCAGACACTAGTCAACACTGGTTGGCGTTTGTCCTTACATTAATCAACCCTGATTGCCGTTTGTCCAGACACTAGTCAACCCTGGTTGGCTTTTTTCCTTATACTAGTCAACACTGGTTGGCGTTTTTCCTTATACTAATCAACACAGGTTGGCGTTTGTCCTGACACTAGTTAACCCTGGTTGGTGTTTGTCTTTATACTAGTGAACACTGGTAGGCGTTTGTTCTTATACTAGTCAACCCTGGTTGGCGTTTGTCCTGAAACTAGTTAACCCTGGTTGGTGTTTGTCTTTATACTAGTGAACACTAGTAGGCGTTTGTCCTTATACTAGTCAACCCTGGTTGGCGCTTGTCCTGATACTAGTCAACACTCGTTGACATTCGTCATGGTACTATTCAACACTGGCTGGCCTTTGTCCTTATAATATTAAACACTGATTGACATTTGTCCTTATACTAGTCAACGCTGGATGGTGTTTCTCCTGATACTTGTCAACACTGGTTCGCGTTTGTTCTTATAAAAGTCAACATTGGTTGACATTTCTCCTTCTCCTAGTAAACACTGGTTGGTGTTTGTCTTATTCTAGTCAACACTGGTTGGCATTTCTCCTTCTACTAGTATACACTGGTTGGTGTTTGTCCTGGCACAAGTCAACACTGGTTGGTGTTTGTCCTGGCACTAGTCAACGCTGATTGGTGTCTGACCTGACACTAGTCAACACTGGTTGGTATTTGTCCTTATACTATTAAATTCTGTTTGGCGTTTGCCCTTATACTAGTAAACACTTGTTGGTGTTTGTCCTTATACTGGTCAACCCTGGTTGGCGTTTGCCCTTATACAAGTAAACACTGGTTGGCCTTTGTCTTTATACTAGTCAACCCTTATTGACGTTGTCCTGACACTAGTCAACACTGGTTGGCGTTTGTCCTGACTTTAGTCAACACTGGTTGGCGTTTGTCCTTATACTTCTCGACACTGTTTGGTGTTTGTCCTTATTCTAGTCAACACTGGTTGGCATGTCTCCTTCTACTAGTCAAAACTGGTTGGTGTTTGTCCTGACACTATTCAACACTGGTTGACGTTTGTCCTTATACTAGACAACATTGGTTTGCGTTTGTCCTGACACTAGTCACCACCGGTTGGCGTTTGCCCTTATACTAGTCAGCCTTCGTTGAAGTTTGTCCTGACAATAATCAACACTATTTGGCATTTGTCCTTATACTTGTCAAAACTGGTTGGCGTTTTTCCTTTTACTAGTCAACCCTAGTTTGCGTTTGTCCTGAAACAAGTCAATCCCGGATGGTGTTTGTCCTTTTGTTCGTCAACACATTTTGACGTTCGTCCTTATATTAGTATACAGTGGTTGGCGTTTGTCTTGACTAGTTTGTCCTTATACTGGTCAACACTGATTGGCATTTATCCTTATTCTAGTCAACACTGGTTGGCGTTGTCATTACACTAGCCAACACTGTTTGGCGTTTGTTCTGACACTAGTCCACACTGGTTGGCGTTTGTCCTTACATTAATCAACCCTGATTGCCGTTTGTCCTGACACTAGTCAACCCTGGTTGGCGTTTTCCCTTATACTAGTCAACACAGGTTGGCGTTTGTCCTGACACTAGTTAACCCTGGTTGGTGTTTGTCTTTATACTAGTGAACACTGGTAGGCGTTTGTCCTTATACTAGTCAACCCTGGTTGGCGTTTGTCCTGCAACTAGTTAACCCTGGTTGGTGTTTGTCTTTATACTAGTGAACACTGATAGGCGTTTGTCCTTATACTAGTCAACCCTGGTTGGCGCTTGTCCTGATACTTGTCAACACTGGTTCGCGTTTGTTCTTCTAACAGTCAACATTGGTCGGCATTTATCCTTCTCCTAGTCAACACTGGTTGGTGTTTGTCTTATTCTAGTCAACACTGGTTGGCATTTCTCCTTCTACTAGTATACACTGGATGGTGTTTGTCCTGGCACTAGTCAACACTGGTTGGTGTTTGTCCTGGCTCTAGTCAACACTGATCGGTGTTTGACCTGACACTAGTCAACACTGGTTGGAGTTTGTCCTGACACTAGTCAACACTGGTTGGTGTTTGTTCTTATACTAGTCAACATTGGTTGGCATTTCTCCTTCTACTAATCAACACAGGTTGTTTTTTGTCTTATTCTAGTCAACACTGGTTGGCATTTCTCCTTCTACTAATATACACTGGTTTGTGTTTGTCCTGACACTATTCAACACTGGTTGGTGTTTGTCCTGGCACTAGTCAACACTGATTTGTGTTTGTACTGACACTTGTCAACACTGGTTGGTGTTTGTCCTGACACTAGTCAACACTGGTTGGTGTTTGTCCTTATACTAGTCAACCCTGGTTGGCGTTTGTCCTGACACTAGTCAACACCGGTTGGCGTTTGACCTTATACATGTTAACCCTGGTTGACGTTTGTCCTTACACTAATCAAGACTGGTTGGCGTTTGTCCTTATACTAGTCAACGCTGGTTGGCGTTTCTCAATATATTAGTCAACCCTGGTTGTTATTTGTCCTTTTACTAGTCAACATATTTTATCGTTTGTCCTTATATTAGTCTACCCTGGTTGGTGTTTGTCCTTATACTAATCTAAAGTGGTTGGCGTTTGTCTTGAAACTAGTCAACCCTGTTTAGTGTTTCCCCTTATATTAGTCAACACTGATTGGCATTTGTCCTTATTCTGGTCACCACTGGTTGGGGTTTGTCCTTAGACTAGTCAACCCTGTTTGGCGTTGTCTTGACACTAATCAACACTGTTTGGCGATTGTCCTTATACTTTTCAATCCTTGTTGGCGATTGTCCTGACACTAGTAAACACTGTTTGGCATTTGTCCTTACATTAGTCAACCCGGGTTGTCGTTTGTCCTGACACTAGTCAATCCTGGTTGGAGTTTGTCCTTATACTTTTCAACACTGGTTGGCGTTTTTCTTTATACTAGTCAACACAGGTTGGCTTTTGTCCTGACACTAGTATACACTGGTTGGTGTTTGTCTTTATACTAGTGAACACTGGTAGGCGTTTGTCCTTATACTAGTCAACCCTGGTTGGCGCTTGTCCTGATACTAGTCAACACTGGTAGACATTCGTCATGATACTATTCAACACTGGCTGGCCTTTGTCCTTATGATATTAAACACTGATTGACATTTGTCCTTATACTAGTCAACACTGTTTGGTGTTTCTCCTTATACTTATACTTATACTTGTTCGCGTTTGTTTTTATAATATTCAACATTGGTTGGTGTTTGTCCTGACACAAGTCAACACTGGGTGGCGTTTGTTCTGACTTTAGTCAACGCTGGTTGTCGTTTGTCCTTATATTAGTCAACACTGGTTGGTGTTTGTCCTTATACTTGTCGACACTGGTTGGTGTTTTTCCTTATTCTAGTCAACACTGGTTGGCATTTCTCCATCTACTAGTCAACACTGGTTTGTGTTTGTCCTGACACTATTCAACACTGGTTGGGGTTTGTTCTGACACTAGTCAACACTGGTTGGTGTTTGTTCTTATACTAGTCAACAGTGGTTGGCATTTCTCCTTCTACTAGTCAACACTGGTTGGCATTTCTCCTTCTACTAGTATACACTGGTTGGTGTTTGTCCAGGCACTAGTCACCACTGATTGGTGTTTGTACTGACACTAGTCAACACCGGCTGGCGTTTGTCCTTATGAAAGTCAACCCTGGTTGACGTGTGTTCTTACACTAATCAAGACTGGTTGGCGTTTGTCCTTATACTAGTCAACGCTGGTTGGCGTTTCTCAATATACTAGTCAACACATTTTATCGTTTGTCCTTATATTAGTCTACACTGGTTCGTTTTTGTCCTTATACTAATCTATAGTGGTTGGCGTTTGTCTTGAAACTAGTCAACCCTGTTTTGTGTTTTCCCTTATACTAGTCAACACTGATTGGCATTTGTCCTTATTCTGGTCACCACTGGTTGTCGTTTGTTCTTATACTAGTCAACCCTGTTTGGCGTTGTCCTGACACTAATCAACACTGTTTGGCGCTTGTCCTTATACTTGTCAATCCGTGTTGGTGTTTGTCCTGACACTAGTAAACACTGTTTGGCTTTTGTCCTCAATTGTTTTCCTCACTGGTTGGCGTTTTTCTTTATACTAGTCAACACTGGTTGACTTTTGTTCTGAAACTAGTCAACCCTGGTTGGTGTTTGTCTTTATACTAGTGAACACTGGTAGGCGTTTATCCTTATACTAGTCAACCTTGGTTGTCGCTTCGTTGACAATCGTCTTGATACTGGTCAACGCTGGCTGGCCTTTGTCCTTATACTATTAAACACTGGTTGGCATTTTTCCTTATACTAGTCAACACCGGATGTCGTTTGTCCTATTACTAGTCAACACTGTTTAGCGTTTGTACTTATACTATTCAACCCCGGTGGACGTTTGTCCTGATACTAGTCAACACTGGTTGGTGTTTGTCCCGACACTAGTCAACACTGGTTAGTGTTTGTCCTTATACTAGTCAACCCTGTTTGGCGTTTGTCCTGACACTAGTCAACACCGGTTGGCGTTTAGCCATATACTAGTCAACCCTGGTTGACGTTTGTCCTTACACTAATCAACACTGGTTGGCGTTTGTCCTTATACTATTCAACGCTGATTGGCGTTTATCCATATACTAGTCAACCCTGGTTGGTGTTTGTCATTTTACTAGTCAACACATTTTATCGTTTTTCCTTAAATTAGTCGTCAACCCTGGTTTGTGTTTGTCCTGATATAATTCTACAGTGGTTGGCGTTTGTCTTGACACTAGTCAACCATGTTTGGTGTTTCTCCTGACACTAGTCAACACTGTTTGGCATTTGTCCTTACATAAGTCAACCCGGGTTGTCGTTTGTCCTGACAATAGTCAACCCTGGTTGGCGTTTGTCCTTATTCTGGTAACCCCTGGTTGGCGTTTGTCCTTATACTAGTCAACCCAGTTTGGCGTTGTCCTGACACTAGTCAACACTGTTTGGCGTTTGTCCTTATACTTGTCAATCCTGGTTGGCGTTTGTCCTGACACTAGTCAACACTGTTTGGCATTTGTCCTTACATTAGTCAACCCCGGTTGTCGTTTGTCCTGACACTAGTAAACCCTGGCTGGCGTTTGTCCTTATACTTTCTAACACTGGTTGGCGTGTTTCCTTATAATAGTCAACCCTGGTTGGTGTTTGTCCTTATACTTTTCAACACTGGTTGGCGTTTTTCCTTATACTAGTCAACCCTGTTTGGCGTTGTCCTGACACTAGTCAACACTGTTTGGCGTTTGTCCTTATACTTGTCAATCCTGGTTGGCGTTTGTCCTTATACTACTCAACCCTGTTTGGCGTTTGTCCTTATACTTGTCAATCCTGGTCGGCGTTTGTCCTGACATTAGTCAACACTGTTTTGCATTTGTCCTTACATTAGTCAACTCGGGTTGTCGTTTGTCCTTACACTAGTCAACCCTGGTTGGCGTTTGTCTTTATTTTTTTCAACACTGTTTGGCGTTTTTCCTTATACTAGTCAATCCTGGTTGGCGTTTGTCCTTATACTTTCAACACTGGTTGGCGTTTTTCCTTATACTAATCAACCCTGGTAGGCGTTTGTCCTTATACTAGTCATCCTTGGTTGGCGCTTGTCCTGACGTTAGTCAGCACTGGTTGACATTCGTCTTGATTCTAGTCAACACTGGCTGGCCTTTGTCCTTATACTATTCAACACCGGATGTCGTTTGTCATATTAGTAGTCAACACTGTTTGGCGTTTGTATTTATATTAGTCAACCCCGGTTGGTTTTTTTTCCTGATACTAGTCAATACTGGTTGGTGTTTTTCCATACATGAGTCAACCCTGGTTGCGGTTGTCCTGACACTAATCAACATTGGTTGGCGTTTGTCCTTATACTAATCAACACTGGTTGGTGTTTTTCCTTATACTAGTTAACACTGTATGGTGTTTGTCCTTATACTAGTCAACACTGGTAGGTGTTTTTCCTTATACTAGTTAACACAGGTTGGTGTTTGTCCTAATACTAGTCAACACTTGTTGGCGTTTGTCCTGACACTAGTCAACCCTGGTTTGTGTTTGTCCCGATACTAGTGAATACTGGTAGGCGTTTGTCCTTATAATAGTCAACCCTGGTTGGCGCTTGTCCTGACACTAGTCAACAGTGGTTATCATTCGTTCTGATACTAGTCAACACTGGCTGCTCTTTGTCCGTATACTATTCAACACTGGTTGGCATTTGTCCTTATACTAGTTAACACTGCATGTCGTTTGTCCTATTACTAGTCAACACTGGTTGGTATTTGTCCTTATACTAGTAAACACTGGTTGGCGTTTGCCCTTATACTAGTCAACACTAGATGTCGTTTTTCCTATTACTAGTCAACATTCTTTGGCGTTTGTAATTATACTAGTCAACCCCGGTTGGCGTTTGTCCTGATACTAGTCAACACTGGTTAGCGTTTTTCCTTAGATTAGTCAACCCTGGTTGCCGTTTGTTCTGAAACTAGTCAACACCGGTTGGCGTTTGTCCGTATACTAGTCAACACTAGTTGGTGTTTTTCCTTGTACTAGTTAACACTGGTTGGTGTTTGTCCTTATACTAGTCAATACTGGATGGCGTTTTCCCTTATACTAGTAAACACTTGTTGTTGTTTGTCCTTATATTAATCAACACTGTTTGGCGTTTGTCTTGAGACTAGTCAACACTGGTTGGCGTTTGTCCGTATACTAGTCAACTCTGGTTAGCCCTTGTCCTTACAGTAGTCAAACCTGGTTGATGTATGTCCTTATACTAATCAACACTGGATGTTGCTTCTCCTGACACTAGTCAATCCCGGTTGCCGTTTTCGTTGGCGTTTTTCCTTATACTAGTCAGCACTGGTTGGCGTTTGTCCTTATACTAGTCAGCACAGGTTGGCATTTGTCCTTATACTTGTCAACCCTGGTTGGCGTTTGTCCTGACTCTAGTCAACGCTGGTTGACCTTTGTCCTGACACTAGTCAACATTGGTTGGCGCTTGTCTTTATACTAGTCAACACTGGTTGTCGTTTGTACTGACACTAGTCAACCCTGGTTTGTGTTTGTTCTTATACTAGTCAACACTGGTTGGTGTTTGTTCTTATATTAATCAACACTTGTTGGCGTTTGTCCTTATACTAGTCAACACTGGTTGTCGTTTATCCTGACACTAGTCAACCCTGGTTTGTGTTTGTTCTTATACTAGTCAACACTGTTTGGTGTTTGTCCTTATACTAGTCAACACAGGTAGGCGTGTGTCCTTATGCTAGTCAACTCTGGTTGGCGTTTGTCCTGACACTAGACAACACTGGTTGGCATTTGTCCTTATACTAATCAACATTGGTTGGTGTTTGTCTTCATACTAGTCAACCCTGTTTGACATTTGTCCTTATACTAGTCGACCCTGGTTTTGTTTGTCCTGACACTAATCAACACTTGTTGGTGTGTGTCCTTATACTTGTCAACACTGGTTGGCGTTTGTCCTTGTACTTGTCAACACTGGTTGGCGTTTGTCCTTATAGTATTAAACACTGGTAGGCGTTTCTCCTTATATTAGTCAACACTGATTTGAGTTTCTCCTTTTACTAGTCAACAATGGTTTGCGTTTGTCCTTTTACTAATCAACATTCTTTTCCGTTTGTCCTCATACTATTAAACACCGGTAGGCGTAACTAATCATCACTGGTTGACGTTCAACCCTGGTTGGCGTTTGTCCTCATACTAACAAACTCTGGTTGGCGTTTGTCTTTATATTGTGAAATGTAAACACTGGTTGGCCAGTGTCGTTATACTGGTAAACACGGGCTTGTTTTGTCCGGTTACAAATCCGCCGCGCTACCGACTGCGCCACGCCAGCCCCTGTAATTGTTCGAGTAAAGTATGAATATTTATAATAGTCAACTGTGGTGATAGGTTTTTGATATGCTAGATGATGATTGTGTCTGGTTTGACGGGTATATGGCGTTAAGAAGGGAGGATGTGCGGATAAAACAACAACATGGCAATTCTATTCACTTAAATACATTATAAGTAAAATACAAACTGGGCTGTTTCACTGTAATACCGGTATATAATACAAAATGAGTGGTGTCAACACACATTGTCATATGTATCAAATAGGAATTATGACGACTCAAAAATTAACGATGATAGTTTGAAGTCAACAAAATGTATCCTACGAACAGACTTTAACTACATTTCTTCCCTCGTGGCCGTAAACAAATTAATTAAGCTTGGAATATTGAAATGACGAATGTCTGTTCTCTTCTCACCCTCGAAGGTTTGAATCCCACTGGGAGCTTAGCTTGCCAGTGAGAACGTGTCAATTCTCACGGATGGCATGAGGTATACAGTACCGGTTCTTCCCAGGGAAAATGGGATGGTCTGCCTCTACCACAAACAAATCGACAATCATATGCGTCCTAAAATGTCCTAAAAATGGCATGAAACACCATTCAAATAAACAAAGGGTTCTCTTAAGTTGGCGAAAATCAGCCAGTGTTGTAATTATCACATAGTATGTTAACATTGGAAACCTGTTCATTAAGCAGAGATCTTATCAATGATAGCATTCATTAATTTTCCAGTATACGTACATGTATTGAACATGCGTGGTAACATATTTAATGTTATCTACAATCAGCTGACCATTGTCTAGTTTCGCGGAATGAATTGGCATTTGTGTAATTTTTCTTCTAAACATCGGTAACTTGGATACACGTCAATTAATCGCAAACACTATTTTATTACGAAGAATTTCATATTTCAGTATTATTGAACCAGCATGGTAACATATGTAATGCTAATATCGACGATCTTTGGCGTCAAGTGTCGGGACGATTATTGTTGAGGAGTTTTGCAAGCGTCTAGCCACAGCAGAGTACCTAATTGACCTAAACGGGTTCGCCTTCCCAATTAGCGAGATCCCTCAGGGAAATCTTACACCGAGTGTTTTGTATGCATGTTGCAGTATATTGTAAATGGGTCAGTATGTGTCTATCCCTATTCAAGCGTGATTCCCCTATAACAAAGGTGCAGTGTTCTCAGTTATATTCTGTGTAACACTATTGTGTAAGCTACAGGCTAACTCCTACGTGATATAATCACAGAGACAGTATAATGCGTTAGCTAAAATTGTGTTAAAATTTTAACAAGGACAACCGTGTATACTATACCGGGAAAACAATATCCTGTATGCAATGATGAGCGGTGACAAGGGTTAGTTCTGTTACCCCCCCCCCCCCCCCCCACCCAACCCACCCACACCACCCTAAATGATTAGTTTTACGACCAGTTCTCACACTAGAAATTGGAAAGTATTTGATGTTGGTTGACCATAAAAATCGGTACTTTAGTGTTATTAAATTGTTGTATTATAGCATCTCAATTACAAGAAGAGATTAAAAACAAGCGTACAACAATCTCCCTAGTTTTTATGAACTGGAAACATGTAATAAGTAACAGAGACTCTCAAAATGATTACAACACGCAGGTACAAGTACATCAAAATGCAACACACTTGCAATACACTGAACACAAAAATGAACTGTGGGTGATTGCAATAGGGTAACATTGACACTATAGGATTGGTATATGCCAACTTCTAGTATTCTGAGAGAAAACTATTGTAAATAAATACTGAAAATGTGATCCATTGGAAGCAAAACACACAAACAAGAGAGAAAAGTAGCAGGTTCGCTTTTATCGAGTCTGTTTATGAGAGGTAATTATAAGACGCAACACCTCTCACGCCTCCTAGCACCGGCTTAAGCAATATTCTACTTTCAAGCAACACAGAATGGGCTTGATGGTCCCAAAGGACAATAACTAATAACAACACTTTCTTATGTATGCATGATCTTAATGGAAATAGATATACAGATTGACACATATATCACGGTGACATCCGAGCCATACAGTTTACCACATACTGGTAGAGAAGAATACATGTACACATGTATGGGATCTTCGTGTTTTCAGGCTATTAAGCCAACAATTTAATAAACAAAACGGTGCCGCTTTATGGCAAATGACGATGGAAATCGTTTTCCGAAAGATATTTTGCATACAGGATATTGTTTTTTCTTGTAAAGTAGACACTGTTGTTCTAGTTAAAAACACAATTTTAGTTAAAGTATTATACTGTCAGTAGTAAGGGAAAAGACGGGGGTGTAAGGAGTTAAGGTGCAGGTGGAGTTAAGGTGCAGGGTGCAGGTGTTATAATTCTATTGTTGCGATAATTTATTGTTTACCTTGGATGGAAGTGTGAAATGCAAATATTGACAAGTTTGAATAGGCGAGGAAGTACATTAAGGCGATAGTATTTCCTATTTTCAATGATGAAACAAAGAAAACAATTTTAATACACAAAGAGAAAAATGTAACAAGTGAAAACATTGCATCATATTTACGGAGCTGATCACAGTAAGTTGCGGTGCAACAACTCCAGTCAACCAAGTGTTCCGCGATTGATTAGTAGTAACTAAGTTTAATTGAATTGAATTGATTTGGGAGTTTCAAGGCTCACCAACACATGAAAGGTTATATGGCGCCTAACAGGAATGAACATGCCAGGCTCATCCTCCATATCCATCGAGATACAATATGGAGAACGGGCCTAGAACCTTCACAACCCTGAACTGCAGAGTTGCTGCAAATTCTATTATAGACACTCCATTTACGCTGGAGCCACGTAATAGATTTTCTGCCACTGATAGTGATATGAGCTAGATGGCACATGAAACAATGCTGGAGTCATGATGAAGAAGACCTTTAATGAGCATGAAAAAAAATGACAAAATGAACGTGAATGTGTGGGGTTCTACCCCTCTGCCTTCTCCTCCAACGGGATCTGCAGTGGCCCTATTCTTTGACCCGTAATCAAACGTGGCCCCCGGAACCACACGGGGCAACTAAGTTTATTGCAATAAAATACAGTATCATGGATACATTAAGGATCTCCGAAATGAGTGTGAACGAGAACTTGATTTTAAAAGACGTTACTTCCTATAGAAGACTCGCTATCATCATCAGCAACAGCAGCAGTAAAGACGACGACGAAGCTATTTTGAACCCTGGCACTGTTCTGAATACTAACAGTATTCCACCTTACGGCGTTTTAGGCTGCTAACAAATGCCGAAAAATCAAGCTCTCTTTTTAGCTCAGATAATTCTAATCTACGGCATTATTGCCGTTTCACTGTCGCAGTTGATTTTGGAGTCAAATGATAAGGAATTATGGATGATGCTTTTAAGCAAATCTAATATATATTACCATCGCCGCGCTTGAAGTATTTAAAGTCAGCGCAATCATCATCATCTTCCTACACCTCGTCATCACCACGACCGCCATCGTTATCATCATCATCAACAACAGCATCAGCAGCAGCAGTCGTATAACTGGAGGTAACGTGAAAAATCCTGGTTTAAAACACTAGTTTCATAATAATACTAATTATGGACAGGGCTAAACTTAATCAGCAGTATTTAAAAAGAATATACACTGATCCATTCCATCCTGCATCAGCAAGTTTTACCGGCCCTGGAACATTGGAAAGAGTTACAGATCGAGAGGGAGGGAGGAAAATAAGTGAAAATGAAATACGGTCTTTCTTGCAGAAGCAAGACACATATACAGTTAACAGGCCGGTTATGCACTCATTTCAACGAACTCTTGTTGTAACACGCGGCATATATGACCAGTTCGACATAGACCTTTCGGACATGAGTAGACTGGCAAAATATAACGACGGCGTGACATTTCTATTAGTGGCGATTGAGGTCAGGGTCATAAGGTCGGACTGTGGAACGGAATTTAAGAACAATAAAATGTCTGCATATATAAGAGATAACAATATAAAGCATATATTTGCCTAACCTCCGGTCAAGGTTGGGTAAGTGGAACGTCAAAATGTAACACTTAAGCGTATGCTATATCGGTTTCTTTATCACAATAATACGTATCGTTACTTGGACAAGCTGCCGTCCCTGGTTCGAGCCTACAACCAC
Organism: Cyrtodaria siliqua; assembly: GCA_037043455.1. Classification (NCBI taxonomy): domain Eukaryota; kingdom Metazoa; phylum Mollusca; class Bivalvia; order Adapedonta; family Hiatellidae; genus Cyrtodaria; species Cyrtodaria siliqua. Next base: position 65,771 of record JAWPHD010006439.1, read on the forward strand.
CGACCACGTCGATCGATGCTGGGGAACAATAGCCCGATGGAAGTAAACAAAACAAATGAAGCTGCTCTGTTTAACGATATGTACATAAACCGACCGTACGCTAACGCTTTGAAGGATAAAACTGTGTCCATGTCCAAAGCTAAAGAAAAACGTGCCTGATGTGCGTATCCAAATTTAAATTTAAACGCAGTCAGATAGTGCGTGCCAGCTACAGCAGACGAACATTTGAACGTAGTGTAAAAGCAAGCTTCGGGAAAGACAATATACCCATTTATCGATCGAATATCTACAAGACGAGCGTCAAGGTTCCAGTTTTTACTGCAACATCCCTTTAACGTAGGAACCAAATAGAGCCGGTGCTAGAGGCCGCGAGATGTATTGCGCCTAATATTACATCTCATGAACAGACTCAATAAAACCGAGTCTGCTACTGTTCTCCCGTTGTGTTTGTTGCTTTCAATGACCCCTTTTCCAGTATGTATTCTATAGAATCTAAATTAACCCTCTAAACGGTAGAGGCAGACCAACACCGTCATATAGCTCTTCAAAATATAAATAAATGTATCACAGTATTAATGAACTGTCGAGATAGTCGTACATTGAAGTTATATTCTCGTCACAATCATCATAAATAGCTAGCTATCTTACGTCAGAAATAGGCCACTGTATTGCTTCTCTAGAACCGCAAGATAATATGTTGACGTGAGACCTTACCAACGTGATTGGAATGACATGTCACTTAATCAAATCGCTTCGAACATACTTCCAATATGGCATAAAATGTATTTAAACGGTCAAACCTGTATTAAGAGACCCCTTAATTAACGAGCAAAATTAGTCTCTTCATCACAGGTGGCCTCTTATACAGGTGAATGTTAATTTTAAACGATATAGTTGGGAACTCAAACATATGATCAAGCAGATGATCTCTTAATAGAGGTGTTCTCCGAAATGTGTAATTGTACATAGCCGTATATACCAAATATGTGCGACTGCTACTGAAGCTAACAAGAGTATTACAAGTGATGGGTTAGTTTGTCCTCAATAAATTGTCCTTATTGCATAATCCAAAAGTAGATATAAAAATCGAACAGAAAAAGTAGCATTCAAGGACGACAACTAAAACACAAACACACACAGAAACAAAGAACAACTTTAAGATGAATAAACAGCAAGACAAGACACAACATACATAAACGGGTTGGAAATAGGGCGACCGCCTTGGAACGGTCAGTGGTAAAAAAAGCCGCTGGGGGTTTAAACCAGGTTCTAGGGTACACCTAATCTCTTACAATGTACCCTATTGTCATCCCAATAAACGCGACAGTATAAATAAATATATCCCCGCCAGGTTATATTCTCTAAACAAACAAGGAGCATTAATAGGTAATATAAATAAAACACATAACTGATCATGTATATATAATATATAAAAAAACATTGGATAGTATAGGCAGAGCCTCGTATCCTATCATGTTATTCAACTCGTTTATTAAAATCAATAATACACTGTCACTCATCTAAGATCCTCCATGTTCGAAAAACTTCAACTTCAGTAGCTATCAAATCTCCAGGATGTTGTTAAATGTATACGTGTCTTCATCGGAGAACCTTTAGTTAAGTTGTTCTTCAACACTTCTGATATGGTCTGTGTGCCATTGGGGTGCATCATATTATTGACAAAATGCATGAGTTGTATCGACTTTGTTGAGAAATCATTGCCAAAATGCTTACTTGGCAACGTGACATCCGTAAAGTGACCATTTTCGCTTGCCAGAGTTTCACAACGGTACCCATTGTAAATATGGGGACATTTGTAACTCGGAGATGTGAAAATGTAAAATAACCAGCAGACGCACGTGTTACATTTAAGCACAGAGCAATATCATCAAACTGAATACAGAAATATGTAAAACAATGGCATATTATTTTCCATCGACACGCTTTATATACACGCACAGACATCTCAAACAACGTCGAACATTAGCTTTAGTTTACAAGACATGTGGCTATCAGGTAAATCTAAAACATATTCGAATAGTCATTTTTGCTAACGAGTTTAACAAATTCAATAATGAATGAGAACGAATGTTAGAGTCTATTTATCACATAACTCACATATCGACTTTTATTGCATTTTGCCTGTCGCTTTAACACGCGAAACCGAAATGAACCGTGGGAATTGGATCATAGTCATTATCGTTTTTTTTTTGACAGCGCATACTAGGCTTATTTGCGAACTTATATAACTAGTAATATATGGCAAATATAGAATGGTGTTATTCCACACCCACACCATGAGTTATGTGATAAACATATATAATAGCTGTGAAATATGCGTTTCAGTATGAGGCACTTTCGAAAATTTCACATTTGCGATTTGTGAAGAATGCCTACGCAATTTCCACAAATTTGTGAAAAATGCGGTTTGTGACATATGAGGCTCCACAAAGCTGTACAACGTGGATTAGTCCACCCCTTCACTTAGTATATGACTAATACTGTTAAAAGTCACCCCCAAAACCCATACAGTCATACACACGTACGTTAAGATTAGTTAAAGTGTTAACTAGTGAGAAAAAAACAGCTTTATGATGTTTAGATCGAATACTGTATAATGTACACAATATAGGAGATTCTGTTTATGCACCTAAACGATCCCTTATTGTGTTTGTGATGTCTTACAATGTATCTTGCCCTTTTTCATATTTAACGTCGTTCTTTGTTTCTGTGTGTGCTTGTGGTTGACTGTCGTCATTGAATGAAACTTTTCCTGTTCGATATTTATATCTACTTTTTGAACCACAGAGCTATGCATCGAAGCAACAGTCTGAACACAGGTCTGTGGATAAAATGTATATTCAAGGCAGTAATTCTGACTCCTTATTCCGCTAAGCGAAAGGACAGGAATCGCCAAAGAAAGTGAAATACGCTTAGGTTTATATACTCCTCAAAATAAGTTAAGGACCTCAAAAAAATGTCTCCATATGCTTACCAGTGAAATTGACTAAATGCCATTTTCAAAAGGTTACACAGAATGTGTAAGCAATGTTGCATTAAACTGGAAAGTGTCATGTATTTTGCATTAGATGAAAGAACAAAATGTTGATATACATTGTTCTGTTAAAGTGTCCGAGATTTTTGAAAAAAATTCTAAAAATCATTAATTTGCCCCAAAACAACAATTCTAAAAGTTTTAATATGTTTTGTCAATTTATCTCTATCAATGGAATTATGGACGCGACATTTTATTTAACTCCGAAATTCACTAACCTTTGACAGTTTAAATGCATACACCGAACAGTTCCTATCCAAAATGAAGTACATTTTCAAGACCTAGTTGCATATTTGGCACTGCACGCTTATCTGTAGAGTTATCCTAAAGAAAATGGTGACAGATAGTCATGAAAATAATACAAAAAAACATTTTTGGGTGAAAAAGGGCATTTTATTGAAATTTCAAAATCTGATTTTTGAAATTAATTTGCTTTGGTTTAAAATGTTCGAAACAGTTTTGGAATGTACAGTGTATTTAAACTTGTGCGATGATGCAAACTTTAATAGTATTGAAATAAAGAAGAGATGGTCTTTAACTTATGTTGAGTATATAACGAAAGCCGGTATTAGTAGAATGCTTCTTTCTTATTTCTTTCAAAAACGTCTTTAATAAATTGAATAAAAGTACTCAATTAGTAGTAGACAATATCCGTATAAGTATTGGATACAATGTGTGAGCGACTGATACATACAGTTTTAGTATCTTCTAAAACGTTTCAAAAATTGTGTTGCCCACTCACCAAATGTTACTAAATCAGTATCTACTAACTATCTGCTTACAGAGTGTCACGGGCTATGAGAAGCATTAAGGTTGTAACATTTCAGCAGCAGATAAATGATAAACATATCTAAAGTATCGTCTTTCAATATGGTTTGCAATTGCACTTGTAACAGCTTGCTAAAGAACCAAACAATTAATTGACTGCAGTGGGTCTGAGTAATGTTTGGTATATGAGGATACAATCGATAGTGTCCCGTGATATCAAGTTGTGATAGTATCTAATTTTGCGACGCAATTTGTATGACTAAGGACAGGTATTGGGCAGCATGTTTATGATAGTTTTACAAATGTAATATGCCAGCTGGTTGTTGTTATTGTCCCCTGCCGGTCGAATGGACTATAATAATGGGACTATACTTCCGTCCGTTCGGCCTTCCGTCTGTCCTTCCCGATTTTTTCCGAATAGCTGTGGCCACACTTTTTATCTTAGCTTTATAAAACTTGGTATCCATCTTTATGAATGCAGGCATAAGCTTTAAAAGCTCGTTTTTGAGGTCAATGCGTCAAAATACAAGATTTGCATCGTAAAGGAAATGCATCGTAAAGGTTTCCAAGCGTTGGTGGCCGCAATTTTTCCGGAATCCTTTTCAAACTAGCCTTGCATCCTTAGACAGACGATCTCTCGCTTAAATTTGATTTTAAGATTGTCGCGTCAAATCCAAGATGGCCGCCACATGATGAATGCGGCACATGCCTGTCGCAACATGATTTTTAAAAGATGTATTAGCATTTGTGGGTACAGTTGTTCATGTATCCTATTCATGCAGCTGTAAACATGCAAAACTTCGTATACGTTGAATTTTCAGATCGACTGGTCAACATCCAAGAAGGCGCCACCTGACATAAGTCGCCTTTTGTAATTTTCCAAACTGTTGTGACTCAATATCCTCCGGACATGTGTGGCCACATGTTTTAAAGTAATACTATCATATTAAAACTTGGTGTCCATGTGTATGAATACAAAAACTACCTTAAGTTTGATTTTGGGATCCTAGCGTCAAAGTCCAACATGGGCATCACATAAACTTGACCCTGGGATTAATTTGTTTTGGTCTATTAACAATTCAGGAGATGTTCTTGATAAAATTTGCAATAAACGTCAAGTTTCATCTATAAGCACTTATGATTTCTCTACACTATATACAACCTTACCACATCACCTTATCAAAAACAAGCTTATTGCTCTTTTTCAAAAAAGACATTCGCTAGGGCAAATACTACATTTTTGGCCTGTAATAATATGGACTTGCCAAGAAGTTTGTCAAGCACTCATCTTCCATATATATAATATTTTCGTCAGGTATGGAAGGATCGTTTATAAAAAAAATGTTGGTATCCTTATGGGTACGAACAGTGCACCACTTGTCGAAGATTTGCTTTCATATTGCTATGAAGGAGATTTCATGTTGAGTCTTTCACCAGATACCCAGGCATATGTTATTGAAGCCTTTAATGACTCCTCTCGGTATCTGGATGATATATTAAACATTGATAGCCCTTTCTTTTCTACTATGGTTAATAATATATACCCTAAAGAACTTCAACTCAACAAAGCTAATATTTCTGAGACTAACGCTTTTTTTCACGATTTACATCTCTCCTTGAAAATGGTGAAATAATTAGCAAAATATATGACAAGAGAGATAATTTTAATTTTGTATTGTTAAATATCCCAATTTAGATGGGGACGTTACCATAAACTTTGCAAAACGTTTGCAAACTTTTATTATCGTAACCCTGATCTTCCTTCCAAATATAAAAGTAATTTAAGAATTCTTCTGCGACAAGGAGTATTACAACCCTACTTCTATGGTGACGTGATTTACAAACTTCGTAATGTCCTTGGTCATGATCACTTGCGTACTATCTTTGTGAATCTTGTTAAACGGTTTATCAAAAGAGGTTATGACCCTATCATTTTGCAACGCCCTGCATGCTTGATGGTGGACCCATTTACAGTTCGCCACTATGCTTTCCTCTTTAATTGTGCGATGACCAGACTCTATGATGACATCTGACAATTGATGTTTGTCTGCAGTCTTGTCTTGTCGTGCCCTCAATGGTTTAGTGCCGGCTCCGGCTATATTTATCTCGGACTCGGAAAGCTGCTATGGGTGTCGGACTGTGTATCAACGTCATTTTACTGTTCATAAAACAATTGTATTTTAGTAAGAATACCGAGACGCAGTCAAATTGTCTTCTACTACTTGAATTACATATCAATTTCAGAGATACAGTCTATAAATCTGTTCTTAGCCTACGAATACAGCTGGTTCCAAATCGGTGTCGATTGATGTTAAACTGTATTAAAGGGACAAATGGTATTCTTTGATTTTTTAAAAGCTCGTTAGTATTTCTGCATAACTTGCATTTTAAACCCCCGTTAGTTTGTCTTCATAACTTGCATTTGCTCAGTAATTAATATTAATTATAAGAATAATATAACGAATTGTGTTTGAATTGTTTGTGTGTACAGTTATATATGAATTGTTGGTGCTGAAATGTTTCTTTCGATATAAAACATTATGACATGAACTATTATGTGATTCCTAATTTTGCTTCATCCGTATTTTTGTAAAATGGTAAAAAATTACATTTTGAAGCAAAAATCTTCAATTATTAAAAGTAACGGCATCAAAAATTTAAAATCAAATGCTTGTGATTTGTCGTTTAAGGTAATAGTAGTCTGATATGTTCGTTACTTTCTTATAAGAAAAGAAATGAAAAAATATATAACTTAAGATTTAGGGGCAAAACACACACATTTGCAAATAGTGATGAAAAATATAAACTTTGACCAAAATATATCTTTATATGGTATGTGATAATACAGCAACAATAACTATTAATTTTTTGTCTTATAAAATATGAATACAATGTTTATTTTGGTAAGTTTATAAAAGCATCGGTAACATACTAGCAAACTGTCCTATAATTTGTTAATTTCTTAAAATTTCGGTAAAATTCGAACTTTTAATTCAACATTTATATTATTGACTTAAAATAAAACATACGATCATATTTCAATTTCAAACACAGTTTTAAACATTTACATGGATAAGGCAATAGAAAAGTAAAGGTTTAAAATTGGAAACTAGTGTGTTCCTAATTCAAAATGTAATTTAAAGCGAACCGCGTGAACTTGTAGATTATTTTTGAAAGCATATGTTCGATATAAGAGTTTCAAAACATTAAATCACGCATGTTTTATGATAACCATTTCCGCTGACAAATAACATCTTAAACAAAATTGTTACGTTATAAGTTGAACACCTCTCGTACAAGAACAAATCTGCGACAAAGAGGGGCACAGTTCGTACCCATAGGGATACCAATAATTTGTTTATAAACGGTAGTTTCATACCTGATAGGAAAATGAGTGCTTCACAAACTTCTTTGCAAGTCCACAATGACCTTACGACAGTTTAGGCAATTACACTCTATATGTGACTAACGACAGTTTAGACAATTACACTATGTGGCACATAGTATAATTGTCTAAACTGTCTTTAGTAAAAAAAAACGCTTTAATATTGTTACAGGCCAAAACTGTAGTATTTTCCCCAAGTAAAAGTGTTTTGAATGAGAGCACTAAGCTTGTCTTTGATAAGGTTGTGTGGTAAAGTTGTATAATAATAATGTAGAAAAATCATAATTAGTACTTATAGATGAAGCTTGACGTTTATTGCAAATTTTATCAAGAACGTCGCCTGAATTTTTAATAGACCAAAGTCACGACTGATTTTTTAATAGACCAAAGTCACGACTGATTTTTTAATAGACCAAGGTCACGAAAAAGACAATCATTTTTTGCATGTAATCATAATGCTACCTGTGGAGAGAAGTGATATGCACTGCTCGATGTCTGTCAAGTAAATGATGTCCTGGTTAAACTTGGTCGGTTATATACCTGAATTCGCCATGATCTGGTGAATATGAAATTACAAATAAAGACACGGCTACAAAGAAGAAAGCGCTTTAAATACAGGTTCTGTAGCTTTACGTCCATTTTGACTAGTTTTGTCCATTGTTTGCGTGTGTTGTGTTTTTCGGAGATATATATGGCTCCACTATGGATTATCATGCTTTAGAAATTAAACAACTGATGGAACACGTGATTTCTGTAGAGATCAGTATGTTGTCTATCAAGTTTGGCTATTAATCGGAAAGAGGTTTTATGCAGATTCCCCCACTCCAACACCACACCCACCCACCCCATCCCTCCCACCCACACACACTACACTGGAGAAAACACTCGAACGTTAAACGCTTCGAGTTTGAATAGAACAATTAATGACGCAATAATGATAATTTATTTTATAAATTCAAATTGACTTTCGTATGTCGATTGTGAATAAAGATTAGTATTGCATACACACGTACAAGCTCTCGTTTACTTTCAATGTAACAGGAAACGCCAATGTTCGCCCATATTGACGGGTTCATTGACGTGTTGACAACACAGTGTAATGGAACTACTATTTTGCCAAGCTCCACCCAGAGTACACTCGTTCCCCATTTGACTCTGTCAACGTCAAAGGAAGTAGGGCGAACGGTTAGGTCACGTGATTATTCAAAAAGTTATGACGATGTTTATAATAAATCGTTTTGCGTGATCTGCAAAGATAAAATATAGACCTATCTTAAATTATTTTAAATTTAATTTCTATGAGAATATTTTTTAGTAATTTTTAACATATTCCAATTTAACAGGTTTTACCAAAATCTTGTAATGTAGTAGCTCGTTAAAGCTTGGTGCATTTCGCAGTTCATATCACAGGAAATGTTTCATGTGGTGTAAACATTATTCAAATAAAGGTATTATTGAGAAAAATTCCCACGATGTTTAAATACGACATTATGTTTGTTTCAAAAAATTACTTTTTTGATGAAAATTAAATGTTAAAAGCTATTGTTTTGTTCCTATTATTCGTTTTTTATAATAAAATGCACATGCAATAAAAATATTATTAGATGTGTAATGATATTATTCGGAAGAACTTGTGCATATATCCCAATACAAATCTAATAATCCACACATACTGACTATTCAACGTTACAACAACCCAAAATATGACGTTTAAATTAGAAAAAGTACCTAGAAATAGTCGATCCCAGTTTAACAGTTAATGAAGCATGTTCGACTGTATTTATTCAATTTGTTCAGAGAACGTTTTCTAGGCAATGCTGTGAATAAAAGCTTCAGGATTTGTTTTACAAGATAGATTGTATTTCTTTTAATTTGAATATTACAGCGTATATTATACAGTATATTACAGCGTATATTATACAGTATATTACAGAGTGTATTATACAGTAATACTCATCATTTATCGAATGTGTAAACTATTACATGTTAGAGTGCATTGCTAGTATTATTATAGTAGACTGATTCAACTGATGCTCGGTAACACTTCTCTTGAATAAAAACTCAATTGATGCTCCGTAACGCGTCTCTTGTAAACGACAACTTAGTTGATGCTCGGTAACTTATCTCTTGAATAAACTCAATTGAGCTCGGTAACTTATCTCGTGAATTAAACTCAATTGATGTTCTATGCGTTCCATGAATAAACTCAATTGGGCTCGGTAACATATCTCTTGAATAAAACTCAATGGATGCTCGGTAACGCATCTCTTGAATAAAACTCAATAGATGCCCGGTAACACTTACGCTACAGTCACGCTCAATGGTTTCAAACCAGTTCCATCTGCCGTATTTAGAGACCTGAGTCAACTTAGCAGGTGAATCTGTAACATGCGGGATTCGAGCCCATGGCCGAAGTTGTAGTATAATGTCTAGTATATGGCCACAGCACGAGTTCTACTATCGTGACTTCCGACTCACGAGCTTGCACTAGGAATCCAACTCTTGCATGTATTGTATCCGAATATGTACCAATTCTTAGGTATTTGTAACTTTTGGTATCATTTTCACTGGATGTGAAAAATACGGAAGTGACTCATAATGAACCGCAATTTTCACAAATCACTCCTGTGAAAATACGTACACGAACTCGTTTCAGTGGCAGAGTCAGTAGAGTGTCATTCATTATTTTATTATTGTGTAATATTTTACTGACTTCAGTAGCTCATTGCGCAATAAAGCATTGGCGTTAAAGCTACAGACCTCTGCCTCACGTTGGTTTGTTTCCTGGCGAGAGCATTTCTGATGGTAAATATCATCCTTCATCTCATCTCCATCTGAGGTTTCTGTATCAATATGATGGTTTAATGGGCTATAAAAAACCCGTTTCATTTCGATCTGTTTATATAACACACGTATTCGTGTTGTCGGCCGATACTGTAACATGTTACCAAATAATATTTAGTCATTAACGTTTTTAATTTGAAACGAATGTTTGAATACGTTTTGAATTTCTACGACAGCCGTTGCCGATTTGATACGCATGCCCGAATAATTATTCAGATTTTCTTGATATTCACATGCGTTGTAAACTAAAACGACTTATAGAATATGTTTCAGGTGGCATGCAGAGTCAGAAGTTTGAAAGGCATGTTTGATTATGTCTCAGATTTCTCAGACAGTCTGGATGAGTTGTTTTAGATTTACCTGAGAGCCACATCTTTTGAAAACTAAAGCTAATGTTGGACTATGTTTTAGATTTACCATGTTGCCACTTGTCTTGCAAACTAAAGCTAATGTTCGACGTTTTTTCAGATGTCTTACACGTACACCGTGTCGATGGAAAATACTATGTCATTGTTTTACAAATTTCTGTAGTCAGTTTGATTATGAGGCGCCTTACGTGGCTATATGTTGTAAGATAAATATATACGTTGTGTGTAAAATATATATTGAATACAAATATATATAAGATACAGATAAATATATGTTACTCCGAACTATATATATTGTGTCCAAAAATATATATCATACAAATATATACATGTTACTCCTAGAAATTCATATTGAAAAATATATATTTTGTTTGTAAATATATATTGCAGACGCAAATATATACGTTACTCTGAAAACACGTTTTCTCTAATTAATATATTGTAGACGCAAACATATATATGACATACCGAAAAATATATTCGCTTTATGAAAAATATATTTGCTGTCGTAATATATTTTAGATAAAAATATTTGAGATGAAAATAAATAGTTTCTCTAAAATAAATACAGTGCAGACACAAATATATCAATGAAATATCGATAAATAAATGGTGCGAACTTCTGGGTGACCGAAACCATATGTCTATCCCCGAAACTAAATAACTATGTGTTTTCCAAATATATACGTTATCACAGACTGCGCTAAAAATATATACGTTATCCTAGTCTGCTACACCGTCCAGTTTTTAGCTCTTTTGTGTCGTTAAGGCGATAGGGCCTTCATTTTTCATTCGATTCTTTACCAAGCTTTAACATATTGTTAATATCAATACAAGCTCGGACAAATTCGAAACCAGCAAGATCGGACCAGTAACAGCAGAGTTATGGCCCTTGGTTTAGTTAAAAATGCTAAATTTTGCCTCGTTAAGACAATAGTGCCTTCATTTTTCATCCGATCTTTACCACACTTTACCAGATTGTTAATGTTAATGAAAGCTCAGCAAATTTCGAAAACCAGCCAGATCGGACAAAACAAAACGGAGTCATGGCCCTTGATTTAGTTGTAAATGCTATAGTTTGCCTCGTTAAGTCGATAGGGCTTTCATTTTTCATTCTAACTTTACCAAACTTTAAAAGTTTGTTAATATCAATGAAAGCTCAGACAAGTTCAAAAACCAGCCAGATCGGACCAGTGATATAATTTGTATAGTTAAGACGATAGGGCCTTCGTTGTTCATCCGCTCTTTACCAAACTTTACCACAGCTTGTTAATGTCAATGAAAGCTCGGACAAGTTAGAAAACCAGCCAGATCGGACAAGTAACAGCGGAGTTATGACTTTTGATTTATTTAAAAATGCTATAATTTGCCTCGTTAAGACGATAGGGCCTTCATTTTTCATCCGATCTTTACCAATATTTACCAGATTGTAAATGTCAATATAAGGTCAAAAATGTTCGAAAACCAGCCAGATCAGACCAGAAACAGCGGAGTTATTGCCGTTGATGTAGTTGAAAATGGTATAGTTTGCCTCTTTAAGACGATAGGGCCTTCATTTTGCATCTGAACTTTACCAAACTTTAAAAGATTGTTAATATCAATGAATGCTCGGACAAGTTTGAAAACCAGCCAGATCGGCCCAGTAACAACGGAGATATGACCCTTGATTTATTTAAAAATTATATAGTTTGCCTCGTTAAGACGATAGGGCCTTCATTTTTCATCTGATCTTTACCAAACTTTACCAGATTTTTTTTTATTGATTTTGTTATTATTAGTACTTTTTCCGTTTATTTTCTTTTATTTTTTGCTTCTTTTTTTATTCATTTTTTTTATTTAATTATATTTTTTTGAATGTTTTTTGATATTTTTTTTGTTTGAATTTTTGTTTTTGGAATTTTTTTTTGGATTTTTTCAAAAAATAAAGTATTTTTTTGTTAACGCCATGTTATGATTTCTAGTTGTGCCTATTGTTGAATGCCTTGTAATTTTTACTTGTCGGCGCTACTTCTCATAAACGCCTTTTTGGATTTCGACGAAACTTGGCAGGAAGCATCGGTAAGATGTCTCATATCGTGTTTTTTTGCCAGTTTGTTGAATCTTTTGACGGAGTTATGGCCCTTTGACATTTTAACTTTAAATTTCTTGTCGGTGCTTCTCCTTCTAAACGGCTTGTTGGATTTCTACGGAATTTGGCAGGAAGCGTCAGCATGATGTCTTGTTTGCACAGCGCGGTATATCAATGAAATCTTGGAAAAGTTCGAAAACCAGCTAGATCTTGTTAGTAACGACAGAATTATGACCCTTGATTTGTTGAAAATGCTATATTATGTTTTCCTTTGTTAAATCTGTAGTAACTTCATTTTTTATCTGATCTTTACCAGATTTGCTTAGAATGTTTACTTACCCACCCCTCCACCACCCACCCACCCCTACCCCAAATTTTATGATATTTCATTCATAGACGAAAGTGAGACAAATTAAAAAATTACCCATGCAAGACTAGACACAGCAGAATTATTGCCCATGATTAGCAGCTGAGCAATCTAAGGCCATCCTAGCCGTGTTGATTTTTTTGCAATGATTTAAAAGAAGTACTGATGGGAATTGTATGTCGTTTTAGCCAGTAGAGCCTCTACAGGCTCGTTTGGGGCTCTTGTTTCAAACTCGCACAAGCCAATTATGCTGGGTGTAAGAACGCTAAAACACGGACATGCGCAGCATTAAAGCGATTGCGAGCATCTACTCCGCGTAAAAAAAACATGGTGGTCTTTAACGCTGTAGATGTAAATTGGTAAATGTGTTTTGTTTTGTTGGTCCGACATTATACAGTCATGTATGTTTCCGGTAAATGATGATACAACGTATGATTTGGAGTGCTTAATCATATCTTTTCTTCGTCTTGCTGACGATGACACGCGTCCCTAGCCTTGCAGACGAGGCCACGCGCCTGATGCATTCGGACATAAACATCATTGAGGTGATGAAACGGGGGGTGGGGATACGGTTTACGTGGTCAATACGTTGGCAAGAAGATGGTGCAACGACGAATCTGATATGTCACGACAGTTTCTTGTAACACAAAAAGAAATATAAAAAGATCGGACAGGGAAAGAAGCATTAAAGGAGGACAGTCAATCACAAAACACAGAAACAAACACGCAAACAGACAAACAAGAAGGCAGAAGCAATAATAAATGGAAACGACATCACAAACACAAAAGGGTTGACAATAGGGCTACCGCCTTGGAACGGTCAGTGGCAAAGTAGGCCACTGGGGGCTTAAACCGGTTATAGGGTGCACCAAACCTCACACTTACCCTACTGTCATCCCATTAAAACAGGACAGTGTAAATAAAGAAATCCCCGCCATGATCTAATCTCTAACCAACAAGGCAGCATCAATAGGCAATATAAGTAAAACACAAATATGCTCGTGTAAATATAATACAAAAAAACAATAGCCTAGAAAGCCACAATGAAGGTACTCAATGACTTTGCAGAAGCCAGAGCAGTAAGCTAATAATCCATTAAGGACACGACAAGAAAGATCATGGACAAACATCAAACGCCACCGTCCCAATGGGCTTTAGGTAGGCGTCATCATAGGGTCCACAGCCTGTCCGGTCATCGTACAATTAAAGAGGAAAGCATAGTGGCGAACTGTAAAAGGGTCCAAAACCAAGCATGCAGTACGTTGCAAAATGATAGGGTAATAACCTCTTTTGATAAACATTTTAACAAGTTTAACAAAGATAGTATGAAAGTGATCATGACCTAGGATCTTACGAAGTTTATAAATCACATCACCATAGAAAGAAGGATAGAAATATCGGACAGGGAACGCAGCATTCAAGGACGACAGTCAACCACAAAACACAAAAACAAACACGCAAACAGACAAACGAAAAGGCAAAATTAATAAAAAATGCAAACGACATCACAAACACAAAAGGGTTGACAATAGGGCTACAGCCTTGGAACGGTCAGTGGCAAAGTAGGCCACTGGGGGTTTGAACCGGTTCTAGGGTGCACCAAACCTCACACTTACCCTACTGTAATCCCATTAAAACAGGACAGTGTAAATAAAGAAATCCCCGCCATGATATAATCTCTAACCAACAAGGCAGCATCAATAGGCAATATAAGTAAAACACAAATATGCTCGTGTAAATATAATACAAAAAACCAATAGCCTAGAAAGCCACAATGAAGGTACTCAATGACTTGGCAGAAGCCAGAGCAGTAAGAGAATACACCATTAAGGGCACGACAAGAAAAATCATGGACAAACACCAAACGCCACCATCCCAATGGGCTTTAGGTAGGCGTCATCATAGGGTCCACAGCCTGTCCGGTCATCGTACAATTAAAGAGGAAAGCATAGTGGCGAACAGTAAAAGGGTCCACCACCAAGCATGCAGTACGTTGCAAAATGATAGGGTCATAACCTCTTTTGATAAACTTTTTAACAAGTTTAACAAAGATAGTATGAAAATGATCATGACCAAGAATCTTACGAAGTTTATAAATCACATCACCATAGAAGTCAGGTTGTGATAGTCCTTGGTTCAGAAGAGTCCTTAAATGATTTATATTTGGAAAGAAGATCAGGGTTACGATAATAAAATTTTGCAAAGGTTTTACGAAGTTTATGGTAACGGTAACCCTGATTGAGTAACTTTTTAGTTATACAAAGATTACGAATATTAAAGTCCTCAACTCGAGTACAAGCTCTAGAAAAACGAATAAGTTGAGACAGATAAACCCCATAAGAAGTGCTCGGGGAACATCCCCATCCAAGTGGGGATAATTAACAATGTCAAAATTAAAATCATCTCTCTTGTCATAGATTTTGCTAATTATTTTACCATTTTCAATCGAGAGATCTAAATCAAGAAAAGAAGCGTTATTATCAGATATATTTTCTTTATTAAGCCGAAGTTCTTTAGGATAAATATTTTGAACCATAGTTGGAAAGAAAGGGTTGTCAATGTTCAGTATGTCATCCAGATACCGAGAGGTGTCATTAAAAGCTTCAATAACATCTGCCTGGGTATCTGGTGAAAGACTCAACATGAAATCCCTTTCATAGCAAAATAAAAACAAATCTGCCACAAGTGGTGCACAGTTCGTACCCATAGGGATACCAACAATTTGTCTATAAACGGTGGTACCATACCTGACTAAAATATAATCTAATAGGAAGATGAGTGCTTCACAAACTTCATAGCAAGTCCACATAGTATAATTGTCTAAACTGCCGTTAGTAAAAAACGCTTTTATATTATTATAAGCCAAAAATGTAGTATTTTCTCTAGCGAATGTTTTTTGAATAAGAGAAATTAGCTTTAATAAGGTGATGTTGTAAGACTACTTTTGGACGATGTAAGATCATTATCGCAGTCGGGTATTACAATATCAGTATACTCGAGATACTAGCTATTGCAGTCCAACAATAACGAGCTCTGAACCAGGACGTCCGTCATTTATCATCACTTCCGCGATTGTAAATGATTTGTGTAGGATACACAGAAGTTGGATCAGAGTATCATCGGAACTGGGCGTCAGTTATAGGACACTCCTAAGAAGGAGATGTGAATTTGGTATGAATATTTCCTTTGTAACTGGACTGATGCTAACCTTTGCAGTGCTGTTGGATGATTTTTATATCTATTGTTGGATTATGCAATAAGGACAATTTATTGAGGACAAACTATCACTTTTAATATTTCTTTTTAGTTTTATAACGATCACATATGCCGTTTAGGTAGAATTAGCAGTCGCACAAGGCTATGTACAGTTAAACATGTCAGAGAACACCTCTATTAAGAGATCATCTGATTGATCATACATTTGAGTTCCCAACTATATCGTTTTAAATTAACATTAACCTGTATTAGAGGCCACCTGTGTTAAGAGACTAATTTCGCTTGTTAGTTTATGGATCTCATAATACAGGTTTGACCGTTTAAACAAAGTTTTTTGCCATATTGAAAGTATGTTCGAAGCGAATTTATTAAGTGACATGTCATTCCAATCACGTTGGTAAGGTCTCACAATGCGGTTCTCGAGAAGCAATACGGTGGTTTTTGTCTGCCGTAAGATAGCTAGCTATTTAATGATGATTGTGACGAGAATATATCGACAGTTCATTAATTCTGTGATATATTTATTTATATTTTGCAGAGCTATATGACGGTGTTGGACTGCCTTTATACCTTTCAGAGGTTTAATTTAGATTCCATAGAATACATACTGAAAATGGGGTCATTGAAAGCAACAAACACACACAAGGGAGAACAGTAGCAGACTCGGTTTTATTGAGTCATTTCATGAGAGGTAATATTAGACGCAACACCTCTCGCGGCCTCTAGCACCGGCTCCCGGCTCTATTGGGTTTCTACGTTAAAGGGATGTTGCAATAAACACTGGAACCTTTACGCTCGCCTTGTAGATATTCGATCAGATAAATGGGTATATTGTCTTTCCTGAATCTTGCTTTTACTTTGAATACTTCTTCAGAACATTTTTGATTGAAACTACGTTCAAATGTTCGTCTGCTGTAGCTGGCACGCACTAGCTGACCGCGTTTAAATTTAAATTTGAATACGGACATCAGGCACGACTTTTGCTTTGGAAATGGACACGGTTTATCCTTCATAGTGTTAGCGTACGGTCGGTTTATGTACATATCGTTAAACAGAGCAGCTTCATTAGTTTTGTTTACTTCCATCGGGCTTATGTTCCCGAGCAGCGATAGATGTGGTCGGTGGTTGTAGGCTCCAACCGGGGATGGCAGTTTGTCCAAGTAACGATACGTATTATTGTGATGAAGAAACCGATATATCATAGGCTTAAGTGTTAAATTTAGACGTTCCACATACCCAGCCTTGACCGGAGGATAGGCAAATATAAGCTGTATATTGTTATCTCTTAGAAATGCAGACATTTTATTGTTCTTAAATTCCGTTTCGCAGTCCGACCTTATAACCCTGACAGTATTCCTAGACTCTCGAAGCATAGATTTAAGAGTGTATATATAGAACGGTGCCGGACTGTTTGTTTTTCAAGGAAGTTCCCATGGCGACCCTACTGAAGACCTCAATCGCCGTTATATTTTGCCAGCATTTATACATGTCCGCCAGGTCTATGTCGAACTGGTCATATATGCCACGTGTTATAATATGAGTTCGTTGAAATGAGTACATAACCGGCCTGTTAACTGTATATGTGTCTTGCTTCTGCAAGAAATACCGTATTTCATTTTCACTTACTTTCCTCACTCCCTCTCGATCTGTAACTCTTTTCAATGTTCCAGGGCCAGTAAAACTTGCAGGATGGAATGGATCAGTGTATATTCTTTATTAAAAATGCTCATTAAGTGTATCCCTGTCCATAATTATTTTTATTATTAAACTAGTGTTTTAAAACGGGATTTTGCACGTTACCTCCAGTTATACGACTAATGCTGCTGATGCTGCTGTTGACGATGATGATAATGATGGCGGTCGTGTTGCTGACGAGATGTAGGAAGATGATGATGATGGCGATGGCGGCGCTGACTTTAAATATTTCAGGCGCGGCGATGGTAATATGTATCCAATAGATGTGCTTAAAAGCACCATCCATAATTCCTTATCATTTGATGCGACAATGAAACGGCAATAATGCCGAACATTATAATTATCTGAGCTAAAAAGAGAGCTTGATTTTTCGGCATTTGTTTACAGCCTAAAACGCCGTAAGGTGGAATACTGTTAGTATTCAGAACAGTGCCAGCTTTCAAAATAGCTTCGTTGTCGTCTTTACTGCTGCTGCTGCTGCTGCTGCTGCTGATAGCGAGTCTTCTATTGGAAATAGCGTCTTTTAAAATAATGTTCTCGTTCACACACATTTCGGAGATCTCCAATGTATCCATGATATTGTCTTGTGTTGTATTAAACTCAGTTACTATCACTAGTGTCTATAGGTAATAGATTAGAAGATTTGCTGACAAAAAGTAGCAATTTTATGGTTGTAAGGTATCGTATGAGGCTAAAATCTGAAAATATGTCTATACTAAACTTTTGACTTGGCGCGAACCAAAAATATGTCTTCCTTTGTACTCGAGAGCCCTGAACCTGAAAACTACAAAAAATAAATGCTGTTTTCCACAACTTTATTCACATTTAAGCTTAACAGCATTTATTAGTTGTATTCCACTCAAAAATGTACTTACCCATCCCATTCTCTTCATTAATCTTGGTACAATCATCTTGAATTGGCATAAAGTTACAATTTCACGCAGTATTTAGTCTATTAAATAGAGACAAGGCTGTTTTGGATTACATAATATACTATTTTAGTGTAAAAATCAAAATTATCTTGCATTTTCATGGATTATAAATAACTGGTTAATTGATGATTTGCTACAAAAAAGTGGGCTTGTCTGAGTCTTTCAATCGTAACTTCTATTTTGTCTGTACTTTCTTCCATCTTTTACTCAAAATGCAGCATTTAATGACTAGCATGAAAATATGTTCATTAGCAGGTTTAAGGTATATTTTGTTCACAAGACATGCTGGAATTTATGAAGAGGCCTGTTTTATCATAAAAATGAAAAATGTCATGCATGAGTAATTTTGAACTCTGAACCCCAAATTGGTTTGGTACACTGAAGACCATGTCTGAACACTTCATTTGATCGAACTATATTAAACGGTTCAATTAATATTGCTCTTTTTCTATTCAGATTAGCGATTCTAAAATCCCTCGATTTATATAGGGTAGAAGGCGGTTTGAAATCATGAATTTAACAGAATAGATATAATATCTATGTGAAAGTGCTTCATCACTCAATTCGGCTAACCTTATCATTCAGTTGGATCTGTTCGATAATGTTGACGCGTCTCTACAAGGTCTAACATTTACCTACACACTGAACAGTTACTTACCGGATATCAATAGATAGTTACTTACCTGATATCAATAGATAAAACAACGAGTATTTCTCGATATGTAAAATTGTGCATACAATTGTCAGACCGGTGAAAATCAGCCCACACAATGCAAAATAGGCTACTTTTTGAAATCAGTCCCAGATTCCACAATATTCGTTCGTTTAAATACAATTTAATTTTGTGAATAAACACATATGGCTCGCAAACGGTCCCATATCTGGAATAAAACACCGATTCAGTTTTTCAACATTTCGCGTCATTCATTCATACTATGCGTATTTTGAAATAAACATCTTTCAAAGCCACATCTCCACATACCTCTGTGCTCATACTCTCCAAGGAAATAGTCCTGACAAACACAATAAAATACTTAATATTCATGACAACAGACATAATACGTTACATCAGGTTAAATTTAACAATGAAATAAAAGCTAATCTTGGGAAAAACACATGCAAACTAGAAACTTTGGATTTTTTCATGGAACTATTTTAGCACCCTACGACCCGGAAGTACTTCCTGACTGGTCTGACACAGCTCGTCGTCCTCGAACGCCATCTTGAACCTTGATAGCGGTGAAAGCGTATTTTATAACTCTTCACCGTGGCATTATTTAGCCGGTGAACAATATAACACTAAAGGTTTCGCGCTACCACGCGAAAAGTCGAAATTTAAAATTTAAATTTAGTCTTTTCGTGTAAATTGTAGTCCGAAAAGTTGAAATTAACGCTATAATAACCGTGATAATTATCAGATGAGTTTGATAATTATCGAGCTAAAACTTAATTTGTTCTAGTTGTCGTGTGAAATCTTCGGTGCGAAAAATCGAAATTTAGTACTGGTGTAAACATCAGGTCGAAAAGGATTCCGTAGTTATGCTTTGTATAGTCTGAGATGTTACTGGTTAGTAATGAGTGATGACTGATGGTTAGTGTGCAGTATGTGGTGTAGAGTGTCATGTAATGTGTCGTTAGATATGAAGTAAGTAAGTAAGTAAGTAAGTAAAAAAAGAGTAGGATAATGGACCTTTGGAAACGGCCGAGCACGACACATACGAAATATTGCAGTCTCGGTTTGATTGAGACTGTTCGTGAGTGGTAGAAAAATATGCTAGCTACCGCTCACGTCCTCTAGCCCCGGGTTGAGCAGAACTCAATATTCGTAAAATCAACAGCACAAAAGTTTATCCTTCCCGAAGATGGCATGCATATGGCGGTGGACATGGAGCTATCCTTCTTTAACGTATTCCCCATGTCGTACGGCGTATGGTCCCAGTATCTAATAAGATGAAATGCCCCGAAGAGCGAAATAAACATAATGGAATTTAGTTGGGAGCAGCGGTTATGAAGCCTGCGTATAAAAAGCAGACAACATATCCTATGAGTGGTTAAACAATACCCAGAGCCTTATATCGGCCGGAGTAGTGGAACCACCGAATAAAAATTAAGTAAGAAAACAAAAGAAATTGAAAATGTACCACCGATAACTAACTATAAGTATCGGGCTCAGCGATCTCCAAAGACCGAATGAATAACAGTACTGATTGCAAGCGCGGGGAGACGTTTAACTGCCGCCACACTGCACAAGCAACGCCACTGTGCTATAAAAAAAGAGTATGATAATGGACCTTTGGAAAAAACGGCCGAGCACGACACATACGAAATATTGCAGTCTCGGTTTGATTGAGACTGTTCATGAGTGGTAGTGAAATATGCTAGCTACCGCTCACGCCCTCTAGCCCCGGGTTGAGCAGAACTCAATATTCATAAAATCAACAACACAAAATTTTAACCTTCCCGAAGATGGCATGTATATGGCGGTGGACATGGAGCTATCCTTCTTTAACGTATTCCCCATGTCGTACGGCGTATGGTCCCAGTATCTAATAAAATGAAATGCCCCGAAGAGCGAAATAAACATAATGTTATTTAGTTGGGAGCAGCGGTTATGAAGCCTGCGTATAAAAAGCAGACAACATATCCTATGAGTGGTTAAACAATACCCAGAGCCTTTTATCGGCCGGAGTAGTGGAACCACCGAATAAAAATTAAGTAAGAAAACAAAAGAAATTGAAAATGTACCACCGATAACTAACTATAAGTATCGGGCTCAGCGATCTCCAAAGATCGAATGAATAACAGTACTGATTGCAAGCGCGGGGAGACGTTTGACTGTCGCCACACTGCACAAGCAACGCCACTGTGCTATAAAAAAAGAGTATGATAATGGACCTTTGGAAACGGCCGAGCACGACACATACGAAATATTGCAGTCTCGGTTTGATTGAGACTGTTCATGAGGGGTAGTGAAATATGCTAGCTACCGCTCACGCCCTCTAGCCCCGGATTGAGCAGAACTCAATATTCATAAAATCAACAGCACAAAATTGTAACCTTCCCGAAGATGGCATGCATATGGCGGTGGACATGGAGCTATCCTTCTTTAACGTAAGTAAGACGGTCGGCCGGTCGGTCGGTCGGTCGGTCGCATATCTGGTTAAACTGCTCAAAACTCTGTTCTGTTTCAAATTAAAAAAAGTTAACATTGGTTCTCTTTTTTTACTCTCAGTTTCAAGTATTCACAGAAAATGGCAGGCTGATTGAGCCAATAATAACAATCTTAAGAAAAAGCATATACTGCTTTTATCGGTTATATGCAACTAATTCCATCCTCATAGGCCTGCATTATACCAATATTGAATAAATAGACCTGTTGTGCACTACTTTGACAATAAAAAAACTTCCATTATTGTTGACAACAATCGAAGAAGTGCCAAATTTTGCACAGAATGCAAAGTCATTTTTAGCCGGCAACTGTCAACCGAACATAAACATCTCAAACGGTGTTACAGTACATTTTATTTTGCAAGGAGGTGAATACTACCAATGGTTTTTTCCAGATTTTTCCCAGGTAGACAGACATTCAGTGCAGAAATATTCTAATTAACCAAAAGTCAGCATATTCCCTATATCTCCGGATAAATCAGCATATTCCCTATATCTCCGGATAAATCAGCATATTCCCTATATCTCCGGATAAATCAGCATATTCCCTCTATCTCCGGATAAATCAGCATATTCCCTATATCTCCGGATAAATCAGCATATTCCCTATATCTCCGGATAAATCAGCATATTTCCTATATCTCCGGATAAATCAGCATATTCCCTATATCTCCGGATAAATCAGCATATTCCCTATATCTCCGGATAAATCAGCATATTCCCTATATCTCCGGATAAATCAGCATATTCCCTATATCTCCGGATAAATCAGCATATTTCCTATATCTCTGGATAAATCAGCATATTCCCTATATCTCCGGATAAATCAGCATATTCCCTATATCTCCGGATAAATCAGCATCTTCCCTATATCTCCGGATAAATCAGCATATTCCCTATATCTCCGGATAAATCAGCATCTTCCCTATATCTCCGGATAAATCAGCATATTCCCTATATCTCCGGATAAATCAGCATATTCCCTATATCTTCGGATAAATCAGCATATTTCCTATATCTCCGGATAAATCAGCATATTCCCTATATCTCCGGATAAATCGGCATATTCCTTATATCTCCGGATAAATCAGCATATTCCCTATATCTCCGGATAAATCAGCATATTCCCTATATCTCCGGATAAATAATCCTACTGTAATGTTATCCTACCACCAAAAGTCGAAACTTAATTTACAGGGTCGGAACGAAAACTTGAAACTATATTTGATAATTATTAGTCCTTAATCTTGCTATAGACCCCCTATCCCGCTCCCCGCACCCACAAGGGGGAATTTGGAGGGTATGATTTTCTGAAAGTTCATACAAAAAGCTTCAAAATGATGCATGTGTGCCATCTGAGCGTTGGGGCTTTTTTGTGCTACGCACGTGACAATTACGTTACCATAACAATTCCAGAACACCTTCAATACATTTGAATATGAGTTAAACATGTGCGTATGAACAACAAATACTACATATATTAATGATATTTATGAATTGTTTAATTTAGACAGCCTTTTCAACATAATGCAGATATGAACATATACTGTAAATTACGTTACACCATTTTAGTTACCAAAAAGTCATAAATACAGTTAATAATAACTAGATCGTAAGTTACCAAAAGACAATAGAGGAATTTTGAAGGCCCATATATTTTCCTGAAAGGGTATGCTTTTGCTACAAATGAATTATGTTTCCCAAATGAGAGTGGGGATATAAGGGCGTGCCCATTTGAAATACGTCACCATTATCATGTTTTGAAAATGTAATACTCAAAAATAGTTTATATAAAACAAAACGGTATGTATATTTTATATTATTTATCAAACATGTTAAAAAACAAAATCTAACGAAGATTTTTTTTTCGAAAAGACAATGTAGTTTACGTTACGTGACACTGACACGAAAGTTACGTGACAATTTAAAGTTATTTGTCATACATATCAAATGCTTCCAGAAATAAAAACTCTAGTTTTATACTGAAAAAGTGGCTATTTTAATAATAAAATGTTATTCATTAAATGACTATATAAAATAATGAATAAATAAATACAATGTGTTTGTGGTATGGGTATGTTGTGTAGTATGCGGTGTAGCTTATGATGTGTAGTGTGTAGCGTAGTGTTATATATATGTATTGGTTATATAGGTTATGTATGCTGTAGTATGTAGTGATATAGATGATGCGTTCTATAAAATAAGCACGAAAATTAAGTTACCATTTAAAGTTACATGTAATATTGGACATTTCCAGAAATAAAAGTGTTAGTATTGTACTTTTGATTTTTTGTTTCAAAAAAATAAATAATATAATTCATTAGTATAAGTAAATAAATAAATATAATGTCTTAAAATAAAATAAATATATAAATATTTTAAAATGGCTTATAAATCAGAAAAATAGTAATTGCACAATAAACTACTGGGAGCTTATCCGTTATTGACAATGTTTTTTAGTAGTTATGGCATCTTCCCATACAATGTATCCTGCTTTTGAGACAAACCCCAAATAATAGTATTATTATTGCCTATCCAATGTAAGTTAGTCTTGCCTTATTATGATTACTAGTATTTGGACAACATAATAATAATAATAATAACAACTCTTATCAAAGACAGAAACAAAGGAAAATGACCTTGACATGCATTTATCTTCACTCTAACGCCTATGTCCAATGTTCTTTGAGTATGACCATTGGAACTACGCCCGGGTCAAATGAACTACTCCAAATCAGGAGAGACAGTGTCCCGCTTCCACAAGTCACATAACTATTCAAAAACTATCAATCAACATGCAATTGTTCAGGGTAACATCATTGGATTCATTAGAAAGTATGCAGCATACCAGTAATACTACTGGTGCATTACACGTCAATGTAGAGCAAAGCTGCTAGTGGCTATCATTGGTTTCACAACCCCAATTCCGAGTTGATATAAATAACTATAAGCTATTCCTCCGATAGTCTGTATTTCAGGATAGGGAGATGTAGATGATGATCTATTACATCATCAGGCTGAGAAGACCATGCCATATTTGCACTACATTGCATTACAAGAGCCGTGTTACAACCAGTGGCTTTGTTCCATTAAAAAGCAATACACTAAACACTACACCAGATACTACACAGCCTACTGCACCACATATTACACCACGTATTACAATACGCACTACATTCTATTTTACAACGCACACTACAGCAAGTATTACACTACATACTACACCGCACTCTACAACACTCACTACGCAACACTACGCCAAATAATGCAACACATACTATCACACACTTTATACAAACAGTACAAAACGTGCTACACTTCACACTACACCATATACTACAATACGCACTGCGTCACAAGCTATACCACATACATGACCTTCATCACATACAGCAGCACATACTGCACCAAACACCACACCACACACTACACACACATTACCCTACACACAACACACACATTACTCTTCACAATATATCCCACACTACACCAAATACTACATCACATGCTACACCACACACTACAACACACACTACATCACACACTACACCACACACTACACCACACACTACACCACATACTACACAACACACTACACCACACGCTAAATCACACACTACACCATATACTACGTCACACACTACACCAAACACTATACCATACACTGCACTACATACTACACCACATCCTACATCGCATACTACACAACATCCTACATCACATACTACACCACATAGTGTACCACATATTACATTACACACTACACCACATACTACACCGCATACTACACCTAGCACTATACCACACCACACACGACACTGAATACTACATCACACACTACACCACACACTACAACACATCCTACACCGCATACTACACCACATCCTACATCACATATTACACCATATACTGCACCACATATTACATTACACACTACAATACACACTACACCACGCACTACACCACATCCTACACCGCATACTACACGAAATCCTACATTACATAATACACCACATACTGCACCACATATTACATTACACACTACACCACATACTACACCGTATACTACACCACACACTACACCACACCACACACTACACCACATACTACACCACATCCTACACCGCATACTACACGAATTCCTACATCACATACTACACCACATACTGCACCACATATTACATTACACACTACACCACACACTACATCACACACTACACTACATACTACAACACACACTACACCACATACTGCACCACAAACTACACCGCACACTACTCCACACACTAAACCACACACTACACCGCATACTACACCATATCCTACACCGCATACTACACCACATCCTACACCACATACTACACCATATACTGTACCACATATTACACCAAACACTGCACCAAACACTACACCACACACTACACCACATACTACATCACACACTGCACCACACATTACACTACACACTACACCACACACTACACCACATACTACATCACATACTGCACCACATACTTCACCGCATTCTACACCACACACTACACACACTACACCACACACTACACCGCATACTACACCACATCCTACATCAAACAATACACCGCACACTGCACCACACACTACACCACATACTACACCACATACTACACCGCATACTACATTACAAACTACACCACACACTAAGCCCCATACTGCACCGCATACTACACCGCCCACTACACCACACACTACACTACATACTACCCCACATACTACACCGCAGCGCACACTACATCAAACTTTACACCACATACTACACCACACACTACATCACACACTACACCGCAAATTGCATCACACACTACACCACATACTACGCCACATACTACACCACATACTACACCGCACCGCACACTACACCTCACACTACACCACATACTACACCACACACTACACCACACAATACACCACAAACTACACCACACACTACATCACACACTACATCACACACTACACCACACACTATATCACATACTACATCGCATAGTACAACGCACATTGCACCAAACACTACACCACACACTACAACACATAATCTACACCACATACTGCACCCAACACTACACTACACCGCATACTACTCAACATCATACATCACACACCACACCACACACTGAACTACACACTACACCACACACTGCACCACATACTCTACACCACATACTGCACCCAACAGTAAACCGAACAATATACCACAACCTACATAACACACTACACCACATACTGCACCCCACACTAAACCTCACACTACATCACATACTACACCCGACATTACACCACACACTACACCACACATTACACCACACACTGCACCCCACACTACACCACACACTGCACCCCAGACTACACCACATACTACACCAAACAATACACCATTCACTACATCACACACTACACCACACACTGTACCCCACATTACACCACACACTGTACCCTACAATACACCACACACTGCACCCCATACTACATCAAACACTACATCATACACTGCACCCCACACTACACCACACACTGCATCACATACTACACCCCACACTACACCACACACTACACCCCACACTACACTACGCACTACACCACACACTGCACCCCACACTGCACCACACATTGCACAACATACTACACCACACAATACACCGCAGAGTGTACCACACACTGCACCACATACTACACCCCACACTACACCACACACTACACCACCTACTGCATCCCATACTACACCACAAAATATACCACACACTACACCACATACTACACCACAAACTACACCACATCCTACACCGCATACTGTAATTACACACTACACCCCACACTACACCACGCACTACACCACGCACTACACCACACACTACATTACACCACACCACCCTATGCACTACATCACACACTACACCACATCTTACACCACACACCACACCACATACTACACCACACACTATACCAAAAACTACACCACAAACTACACCCCATACTGTACCTCATACTACACCACACACTATACCCACATTACACAACATACTACACCACACACTACATCACACACTGCACCACATATTACACTGTATAATGCAACACACACGACACCACATATTACACTGTATAATCCACCACATATTAAACCACACAGTACACCACATAACCTACTATGCCATCCAGTACATCGCAGACTATTCCTCATACTGCACAATATACTACACCACACACTACACCTCTCACTACATAAACTATTATACCACACACTACACCACACACTACACCACCTATTACACCGTATACTATACCACATAGTACACCACTACACCTTACACTCCAGCACACACTACACCGCTCACTACACAACACACTACACCACACACATCAACATATTACACCACACACTACACCTGCATGTTACACCAAACGTTGCAAATCAATGTGGCATTAAACTGGACATTGTCAGGTCTTCTGCATTAGATGAAAGAAAAAATAGTGATATACATTGTTCTTTTAATTAAAAAGATTCCAAGAATCATTAATTTGCCCCAAAACAACAATACTAAACGTTTTAATATTTTTTGTCAATTTATTCATTACGTTTAATCACTACCAATGGAACTACTGAAGCGATATTTTAAATTCCCCCGAAATTGACTAACCTTTTACAGTTTAAATGCATACACCGAACAAATTTCAAAATCTGAAGTTTCAAAAAAATATCTGTTTTTATTTGTTTGCTGTAAAATGTTCCTGAAGAATACAGAAACACGAAATAGTTTCCATTTTTGGAATGCAATGTGTATTTAAGCATGTGCGATGATGCAAACTTTTATCTTATTGAAATAAAGAGCGTATGGTCCTTAACTTATTTTGGGGATTATATACTAAAGGAACACACAAACGTGGATCTTTGTGGTCTAGTGGTAGAGCATTGGCCCCATGATCGAAACGTCGTGGGTTCGATCCCCGCCATTGCCATATGTGTTGTGTCCCTGAGCAAGACACTTTATCTGCCTTTGCTTAGTACTGGTTCTACCCAGGAAGACATCGAGAGTGATTCAAATAGAGCTTTCGTTACAATAGATGTAAAATAAATAAGTTTAAACTAACACAAAAACGTATCACAGACAATTTCACCTAGTATGATAACAATGTAATATGTGTTATATTAAACGTTTAGTACAGTTTGTTTGTTTGTTTGTTTATTTGTTTGTATGGTGTTTTACGTCATTTTCAACACATGAAAGGTTATATATGACGGACGATATTTTTGTGGTAGAGGCATACCACACACTTTTCCTGCGTATAACCAGTACTGTATACCCGTAAGACACTTCCAAGTCGAGTTCCCAGTGGAATTCGAACCCGCAGCGGTGAGATGCGAAGGTTAACAACGCAACCATTCGTTAACCATTCGGCCACGGAGACACTTCCGTTTAGTACAGAATAGTATTTGAAAATGTTATGTAGAAATAGGTTGTTAACATTTAAAAAAGCACTTCTTTTCATTTAAGCGTTCTCAGAAGCTCCCGTCTAGCATGTTTAGTACAAAATAGTATTTGTACATTTTATGTAGAAACAGGTTAACTTAACATTTAAAAAGACATATATTTTCTTACATCTTTTCTGATTTACTCACCTCAAATGAGATGAGTCTTTCAAATAAATGAGTTAGATTGTTTTACATTGAATAAATCGCAATCGCTTATTCGAATTTGAAAGGCTAAATTAATTGATGTGTGTAAAGCAGGAATATTGTAAGGGAACGTTTCAAAGCAAAACAAATCAACTACGATGTCTTTCTAAATGTGCCAGCAACTAGGAATTTATATGGAAATAGCCACACCAAAATCATTTTAACGGTAAAATATTTATTTCTCCTCTAATTTTCAAAAACTAGGTTATTTGTATATATCTACTAATATAATATATTATTTATGTACGTATTGTAAAAAATGGTCATGATAAACACTGAAAAACTTATGGATGAAACAAGCACCCAAACAATAGTATTACCCATTGAATTCAACAGTATTATTAAGGAGAGGCAAACTGTAATATCATTCAATAATTGCGTTGGTGGCTTTACCTCAATACTTTTTATTTCATTCCAGGGAATATAGCTGTCAGTAGTTCATTATATCGCTAGTTAGTGTATATTTTATATAAACATGTATTTCCATATTTAGACTGCGAATGTCATGTATAAGTATTTATAAGAGGTATTTTAACAAAATTGAAACCCAAGTAAAGTGACCGTAGGGAGCTAATTTTGGTTTTTATTTTGTTAAAATTTCATTTGATAAATACTTAATTATTTAGTGTTTCAGCTAATTTTCAACAATTTAATTTACGATGGCGTTAATATGAAAATGGACATTCCCGCGAGCCCAGTGTTCCATATTGTGTTATGACGCATGCGCAATGCATGTTGAACACTAAATAAAATACAGACATAATTTGAGTTCTAAAAGCGAGTGGATTTGATTTGATTAAAAAGTAGGTTAAACCCTAAATGCAGTTACCGTTTACGGATATACGTACGGCACTATATTACGTGCATTTATTTCTAGTTTCTTACTGCGATTCTAAACAATAATTTTCATGAAGTTCACAACTATTGTTTGGGGCGCTTGTTTCTGCCAAAGGTTTTTCTGCAGTTACTCGAGCAATTTAAATAATACGTACATCAGTCATATATCATTAGAACTGGCATTTTTAGTGGTAAATAAAACTACTTTACTTTTGAAAATCAGTTGAGAAATAAATATTTTACAGCCAAAATGATTTTTGATGGGGCTTTTCCTATGTAAATTCCTTGTTGGTGGGACAGCAGAAAATTACAAAATGTCAAATAACTGCAGTAAAACTTGATATTTTGCTATAAAACTTTCAGGGTGTCTAAATGTACTAATATCCAACAATTTAAAACTATTTTTGAATAAAATATCTAAAAAAATATATTTTTCGAATTTTTCATGCAGCAGAATTTTGCATTGAAAATGACCCATCAAAATCAACTTTCGCACATGAAATTTTTATTTCTCAACCGATTTTGAAAAGTAAGGTATTTTTATTTACCACTAAAAATGTCTGTTCCGCTGATATATAACTTATATAGGTAGTAGATTAATTTTATCTCAAAAGTCCAAAACACCTTTGGCTGAAACAAGCGCCCCAAACAATACACCTACGGCAGTGCCCTTCCATATCAGACTTCGAATTCTATCCGCAGTGATCGTGACCGTTAATAAATACACATACGGCAGTGCTCTTCAAATTTAGATATGTTAAAATCATTAAATACTGGTGCAAAGTGGTTAATTCTGATAATGTTATATTATCAACTTTGTAGAAAGATTTAGGTGAATCGTGTAAAAAAGGTGTAAATAATTGGACGCGAGGTGTTAAGACGTTACTTGATAATTATGGAATAACCCTGCAAGTATTGATTTTAAAACCTTTCACAAAGTTTTTTCAGCAAAGAGTAGTAGATTAGATTAAGTCTATCGTCTCATTCATTAAGAATAAAAACAGGCAGATATGCCAGAAATAGAACAAATAGAAATGAGCGATACTGTTTAATGTGTAATACTACAGATATTGAAGACAAATATCACTATATTTTAGTTTGTCACTTGTATGATGGTATTCGTAAACAATATATAAAGCCATACTATTATCGTCGCTCAAGTGTATATACATTTCTACAGCTAATGCAGGACAACAGTACGACAATTCTGATAAATATGGCAATAAATGTTTTAATCTAAGAAATTCCAAGATTTTTAATTAATTAGTTCGCTCATCCTCTGTAGTGGTGATACAGACTTTAGAATATATGTATAGATATCAGTATATTCATATTTGTTTGGTAGTACCTGAAACAGGTATCCGTGAAGAAGTCGATAAGTCATATGTTGTCACAAGAAAATTCTGCAATTGTTACATTAAACAGTGTTCACATGTCATGTCATGTTTTGTATCTGTACATATTTGAATATGTTTGACGAGATACGTTTGTATAAGTCAATAAAAATCTGTTCTGTTCATATCAGACTGCGAATTATATCTGCAGTGATCGCGAACGTTTATAAATACATCTACGACCGTACATATTAGACACTGAGACTGCAGTGATCGCGAACGTTAATAAATACACCTACGACCGTACATATCAGACACTGCGAATTATATATGCAGTGATCTATACACTTATGACCGTACATATCAGACACTGAGACTGCAGTGATCGCGAACGTTAATAAATACACCTACGACCGTACATATCAGACACTGCGAATTATATCTGCAGTGATCGCGACTGTTAATAAATACACCTACATCAGTGTTTTAAATAGTCGACTGCGAATTCTATATACAGTGATTGTGACCGTTAATAAATACACCTGCATCAGTGTATTGTCATATCCGACTGCGAATTATATCATCAATGGGCGTTGCCTTTTATGAATACACGTACGGCAGTGTATGAACGTTTATGAAATATAATAATGAAACAATATTTTCTACAAATGAAGAACATCTCTTGTTACTGACTTATATTCCTATTTTCCCAAAAAACTTTCTAAATGAAAATTGTTTTACACCAAGCAATAATCGACTTCAGAAAATCCCCGTGTGATTGCCTGGGTAGAATACAGCCACTACAAATCCCGCTAAAGGCAGAGGGGTAGAACTCCCCCTACCCCGTACCACCCCCTTTGCCCCTACTATAGAATTTCAGCAACTCTGCAGTTCTGCAGGTAAGAAGGTTCTAGGTCCATTCTCCATATTGTATCGAGATGTAAATGGAGGAAATTCAATTCAATTCGACTTCAGAAAAGCTCGTAAAAAGTCTCCTTTATCTGGCGAAGGTAAAGAATATATATATATATATATATATATATATATGGGGAGAAATATTTGTGAACTACCAAGGACAGACAACCTTCGGACGAACTACGGCAGGGCGCCTAGCTATGACGAGATACACAGAAATCAAACGTATATATTCACTCCTTAAAAAAGGTAGTTGCAACACACGTTGATAAACTGTATCTCTACATCATAACACACTCGTCTGAAGGCACAATTAACATATAGACGCATACATACATACAATTATAGCTCATATGAGTGGGCCACATTTAAGCGTTCAACCACACACAGCTATATTGAGACAGTGACAATGAAAGGTGCCGGATCTGGGGATACTGTGAATTCAGGTATATATAATAAAGGGAGAGAATTTGAACTCACTACGGCAACTTTCGAAATTGGGATCTCGTAAGAGATTCATGTTCACAAGGCAGAATTATATATGGGGAGAAATATTTGTGAACTACCAAGGAACTATATATATATATATATAGATGGGGGAAAAAAATTATACAGTGCTACAGTTTACAAAAACTCAAGCACTTTCGGCTAACGCCTTCATCAGGAGTACACAAACTCGAAATTAACAAATACGAAATAAAAAACGCTAAAATACACGGCAGTTTAAATAAAACTCTTTGAAAAACAACTTATCGTTTGGCAGTGCTGCAGAAACTGTTACTTTGAATAGCCACTCTGGAGCCAAATGTGATACTAATAAAAGAACATATCTGGTTGGATGAGGGAAGAAATGTACCCTGACATTTAGTTATGAACAGAGAGTAAAAATGTGAAAAAGGTAACACAAGCCCTAGTGTGTTTAATTTATCTCCCTTTAATATATTTACTGAATTCACAGTATCCCCATGATCCGGCACCTTCCATTGTCACTGTCTCAATATAGCTGTGTGTGGTTGAATGCTTAAATGTGGCACACTCATTTGAGCTATAATTGTATATATGTAT
Organism: Cyrtodaria siliqua; assembly: GCA_037043455.1. NCBI lineage: Eukaryota > Metazoa > Mollusca > Bivalvia > Adapedonta > Hiatellidae > Cyrtodaria > Cyrtodaria siliqua. Next base: position 99,499 of record JAWPHD010006439.1, read on the forward strand.
GTGTCTAAATGTTAATTGTTCCTCCATACAAGTGGGTTATAATGTAGAGATACAATTTATCAGCGTGTTTTGCAGCTATCCTTTTAATTTTAGGGTAGTGAATGCATACGTTTGATTTCTGTGTATCTCGACATAGATAGGGACCCTGCCGTAGTATGTCCGAAGGTTGTCTCTCCTTGGTAGTTCACAAATATAAATATATATATATAGCACTCATTTTCCTATTATATAATATTTTCTCAGGTAAGGAACTACCCCGTTTATAGACAAAGTGTTGTTATCCCTGTGGGATGTCGCAGATATGTTTTATACTGCTATAAAAGAGATATCATGTTGAGTCTTTCATCCGATACCCAGGAAGATGTTATTTAAGCCTTTAATGACACCTGTCGGTATTTGGATGACATGTTGAAAACTGGCACTCCTTTATTTTCTACTATGGTTAATACTATCTATCCTAAAGAACTTCAACTGAACAAAGCTAACATTTCGGATACTGTCG
>JAWPHD010006439.1:105000-145029 GCA_037043455.1 Cyrtodaria siliqua
TTAATATTTTGCATTTACTATAAGATTATGGTCCTTTACCAAGTTTGTTCAAATGGTAACCCTAGGTCACATTTGGCCCCGCCCCGGGGGTCACAGTTTTACATAGACTTGAATAGGGCAAAAACTTAAAATATGTCCTTCTCTGAAACCACAAGGCACACAGTTCTCATATATTACATGTACATGGGATCACATTTGGCCATGCCCCAGGGGTTACACTCTAGCACCTTCATTTTGTAATTGATCTTTACCAAACTTTGTCAGTGTCTTTATATCAATGACAGATGCTCATTTCTTGAACAATCTTAACCAAACTTGCACAGATTGTATATGACCATGAGATTTCGAAGAAGTTCGATAATGAGCTAATCCTAAGGTGATCGAAATAGGGCCATCTTGGCTCTCTTGTTTATAAAACTGGTCAAGTACCGGGTATTTCAGAATTGTTGTCATTTACAGTGAAAAATATCAGTTGGTAATTTTTTTCAAAAAAATACTTTTTTCAGAAAGTTGCTAGAAAAGTTATATCATTGGATTGGAAATAAATTAACTAAGAACATGAGTCGTAGATTATTTAAATATGTTAAGTAGTTTAATGGTTATGCGGAATTTAAAACAGTAATTTTATCATACTAAGCCAATGACGTCGTTTGATTATAAAGCATAAAATAAAAAGATATGTGTTGTTTTGTCGTGAATAGCAGATTTTATTTCATCTCGAAGTGATCAAACTTCAGTAATTTAACTCATGCTTCGCATTTGTGAAAATATAAACTTTTCACACTTCTCAATGAAACAAAACTAGCTATTCACTCCAAAACAACAAATATCCTCTAGATATATAAATATTTGTGTTTACTTTGCAAATGTTCATGTTCTGTATATTTTTAACCAGTAATAGTAAACACCATTATTAATTAGTAAATGCTGACATGTGTATATGTCATATGATGTAAGTCGTCAAAAGTATGCATGTGTGCTGTAAAATCAGTCACATTTCCCGAAAATTAATGTCATCAGCCCTTTTTCTTATTTACAGTAAATGACTGTAATGACATTCTACGGTTTTCCCCAGAAGCCACATCTGGTGTGTATAACGTATTTCTCCCTGACTCTGAACAACTCCAGTCTGTTTATTGTGACATGGAGACAGACGGAGGTAAATGGACGGTAAGTCTAAACAGACGAATTCAGTGTATATGTAAGTATGTATTTAGTCCGTAAGTCATGGCAGACTTATTCGGTGTCGACGGAAGGTAAGTAAAGAAAGACCAGTTAATTCAGTATCGACGAAAGGAGATTTGTGGGCCATAATTCAGGCCTAACTAGCTCTGTGGTTTATGTTTTAGAGATGGACGGTTCTGAATGTACTGTTAGTGGTAGCACACTCTATATGTGCATTAGGAGAAGACGTAGGTAGTTGAGTGAACGATAAGTCTGTACACACAAAGTTAGTGTATTTTATGAAGAGGACATAAGATGATGCACAGAAATAGGATCAAATCAAGTATGTGTATCGTGCCAACGAGAAGGAAGTGAGATCATGCTAAGTAATGCACCCGGTAAGTGTATTGTGAAATGAAGCTGTAAAGATGCGGTTGATTGGTTGGAGGAAACCCCGGCCAGTGTGTTTCAATCTGAATAGCGGCTGAGATAGATACATGTTTGTTCGAGACACCCAAGCATTATGGCATTGAGACGGACGGAGATGAAACATGTAGATGACTTTGTCGGATCAAACGTAGTCCGTGTTTTATAATTTGAAATCTCCATCAGTAAAACTGTGTGTATATTGTTACAGCTGAAACAACTTGTTTTCTTTTAGTCTAAAGCTATTTTGACAGCAACTAGCTTGTTGTTGACCAGTGTGAATGTTACGGTTGAAAACAAAGTCTCTAGGTGTTTTACTTGACTACAATAACTTAACATATTTCCTGTTTACATAATTTAAAACTTGTAGTGGTGTAGGCACAGAAATATGAACTAAAACAGGGTATATAATTTGTATGTAATTTTGAAAATCCATATCCAGCAAATATAGTTGATATCGACCATCCCCGACTTGAAGAGGGTGCAACTGATATATTTGAATAGAAACACCTTCTTATTCTGTGGTTTTAACAGCAGCGAACGAATGAATTTGTGCTCTCGATTTTCACAAATATATCCTTGACATAATATAAGCGTTTAACAATAATTACTCCATTACATGTAGCTTATTGGTCAGCAGAACTAATACATTGTGTATGCTACTACCACAACGACTATCAGTGCAGAGTGCACCTTAAATGTGAATGTCATATGCGTCACCCTATAATTATTATCAAACAACATAAGTAACAGTTAGTAAACTGATTCTTGAAAAAAGTTATGTCATATGAATTAAAAGAACACAGCGCTACTACTTTCTCCATTGTTCGTGTTTGTTTGCTTCTAATGAATCCACTTTTCAGAATATATTGTTATGTAATTATTATACGGTGACGGATATGACCATGACATTTAACGTGTGGTCTCTACTGATGATATTGTGATAGCATACGAAGTGGCATAGATGTTCGCGCGTTTAACATAAAATAATGGGCATTTCAGGTATGATTTTATATTTTAAAAACAAGCTTAATTTGGACTGCGTTATTATGATGCTGTATACAACTGCCTTTATATAATGTTAATTATTAACTGACATCAACTGTCCTATTAAGGATACATTGCTTAATATTGTGAGTACATTGTAGTGTTAACTATTCAATAATTTAGATTAGCAAAAGTCAATGTAATGTTGGATCACCCCTCGTTTATAAACATTAAGCTCTAAAGAGGGAGGATGAACTATAAAGTGTAAACATGCCCAATAGATATTATATGTGACATTGCACATTTGAGATATTTATCAAATTTAAATAGAATAACTTTGTTTTCAGTTTACAATAATTCAAACAATTTAAACATGCTTGGTCTATTACGATAATATTGAGCTATGTATTTATTCCGTATATCACAGCAATAAGGACATTTTAGAATGAAATAAACTTAACCGTCTTTATCTTGAGTATTTCAATATTGACAAAAACGTTCATGTATTTCAATTCTATTGATACCATGCATACCTACTTCTTTTTTGGACGGTGCCGTCAGGCACTCGTCCTATGTAGTGGGAAATCTGGCGAACAACGTATTTGTACTAATCTGAATGTTGTTTAACGGCTCATCAACACAGTATAGGTTATTTAGAGCCGCCCCAGAGCGAGGGGAATGATACATAGGAATCCGGGAACCTGCCCTACTCTTATTATCGAATAGATTCCTATGGTTCTTTAACGTGCTAGGAGGATAGACCGATACACGGGACCGCCCGGATAACGTCCCCATCTAAGGGAAAGTGAAACCAAAGATCACCAGATTACAGCGCGATAAAAGTAGGACCATTTACAAGGCCGTAAATGAGCGAAAGATCCGTATATTGACAAATTATTGATACATATGTAAGCGTTGGTAAACATTACGTCAAAGTGTTTTTATTAATACGCTGTCTTTGAAGGTATTTGACCCTGTACAAATTAATGCACATATGTCTTATAACGTAAACAATCGTTTATATGAGGATGGAGGTGAAAGCCGTACCATACCATACATTCCGAAATTTAACGAAATTAGCAGGTGCGAAATACGGAGAATATCCAAAGTAGCAATGACTAGTCTAGTAACGAATCAGTATATTATCAGTGTATGGAGGATGTATATATATAACGACAAACGGTAATGTTTATTAATTATTGATATCATACATTAGAACAATTAGCATGCATGCATGAAATAGATATATATCGGATGTAATTGGATAATAAATAGAATCCGTGTCGTACAGTTCATTATTTGTGTAACAGTTAGGACAATTAAAGTTGAAATGTAAGTAATAGATAGAGTATGGTTTCGTTGAGTTCGTTCATTTAAACATCGAGATGGGTGTAGCACATCGAGGTGTTTAAATTAACCAGCGAGATGAAACCATACTCTATTTGTTTTGTAGCATGTCCAATTCCGCTCTATTTCAGTTCTTCTAACTGTTATTCTCACTGTTATTCTCACAGTTATTCTGACAGGTCTTATTTTCAATTAAACGATTTACACCTGTGTCTGAACAAAGAGAATTGTCTGTGACCATGCTACAATCAACATTATTAAATAAATATCGGGCATGTGGTCAATAACATGACCAAGAAATTAATGACATTAAATAACGTAACAATTCAAATTGGTAATGTAAACGCGTGACAAAGCAAATTTCACGTGGCATTCACAAATTTTAACACAACAGAATACATGACGAATATTTTTACCAATAATAAAGATATCATTGGCAAACACTTGTTAATCTATGTACACCTTGTCTGCAAACTATTTATTTATTAACAATTACTTTCATTACATGCACATTTGAAGTGTAAATAATTCGATTACCATGATATTCAATTGAAACCTTTAATCACATTACATCATGGTAACTATCAAACGCCGTTCATAAATTCACGAGTAGAAGAGATTATATAACTATGTACCACAGACATCTCTTTATCAAACAATACAATTATTTTCATCAAAGACTGCATGCACTTTTTTATGCTTATCCTAATTCGATGAAGTTCGTTTTGTTTTAGCCATATCGGCACCGAAAACGTTTTTGCAGAAATCCTGTTTTTCAGACATTCAAGGAGCCACAACACTTTCATGCATGATTGAACCTGATTGGGTTTCGAAAGGAATCGAGCTCTCGTTTATATGTATGTTGTGACCAACTTTCTCTGACAGTTTCATTTTACAATTATTCCCCTTTGACACTTATAAAATTTAAACATTTCTACATAACTTCACTTTTTATCCTCCACCGATTAGGCGGAGGGATAGAGAATTGCCGTTGTCCGTCTGTCCTTCCGTCCGTCCGTCCGGTTTGATTTTGATCAATACTTTCTGAGTGGCACCGTCCATCAGAACTGTCTGTGCTTTGTTTTAGAGACTGTGGCAATAACATTATCCTAACATTGAATCTGACTGGTTTTCGAAAGGAATCGAGCTCTCGTTTATACGTATGTTGTGACCAACTTATGACATGTTCTGACATTTTCATTTTACAATTACTCCCCTCTGACACTTTTAAAATTTAAGTATTTCTACATAACTTCACTTTTTATCCCCCACCGATTAGGCGGAAGGATAGAAAATTGTCGTTGTCCGTCTGTCCTTCCTTCCGTCCGTCCGTCCGGTTTGATTTTGATCAATACTTTCTGAGTGGCACCGTCCATCAGAACTTTCTGTGCTTTGATTTAGAGACTGTGGCAATGACATTATTCTACTATCTTAACTTCATAAATGTCAGATATAGTACCAGTCAATGTCATGGCTATATATCTAAATGTCATGGCTATACATCTAAATGTCATGGTTATACATCTAAATGTCATGGCTATACATCTAAATGTCATGGCTATACATCTAACTGTCATGGCTATATATCTAAATGTCATGGCTATACATCTAAATGGCATGGCTATACATCTAAATGTCATGGCTAAACATCTAAATGTCATGGCTATACATCTAAATGTCATGGCTATACATCTAAATGTCATGGCTATACATCTAAATGTCATGGCTAAGTTTCATATTGAAATATATATTGAAATATAAAACAAATATATTACCAGTCAATGATATTTTCAATATATTTCTTATAAATGAGTCTTAGTATAAACAAAATAAATTATTTTATTATCGATTAAGCTATAGTAAAGTACATTATGTATAGAGATGATTCCTCTTTAACATCTTCTAGAAGAGTGCATTGGTTAATGTGTGAGAACATTAAGACGGAAATAAAAATAATTTAATATGAAAAAGTGACCACTCACACTTACAACTAGACAAACAATATTCATTGATTTGTGGTCAAACAAGGAAAATCAATAAGCAATAGCATAGTGGCAACTTACTTTAAACATATTTTATTGCTTTTCTTCTATATACAAGCAAAAGGGTTGGGCCACAAGTTCTTCCAACATTAATAAAGGCCCGTCCCAACAATATTGTAATTAAAAGCTAACAAGATGGCAATACAGTTAACATAAAATATTCAAATACATTTTTCGATGAACAAAAAGGAGAGGAGTAAGTAGAATAAAGTACTAGGAAAAACTAAACAAGAAGGAATGAGTGATGATGCTGTGGTTGTAGGATCCTGCCCCGAGCGGTTGTCACATAACAGTGTATATCATGTCTAGTCGTTATCAAATCGTTTAGTATCTTTAATGTATATTTGAACATGATTAAAAATAGTGCTATTATCTTTATCTGTATAACATTCTTTTCCAAATAAAAATACACGAACGCTGAGCGGGTGAAATTGACGGGTAGCATGAAAAAGACGAAGTCGTTCATTTAAATAAAACGGACATTGCATAAAATAATGTTCGGCGTCCTCCTTTTCATACCAACACTTCTCACAGGTTGCGTTTTCTTTGATTTTGTTTATAAACAAATCATATTTCAGGTTATTGCCTTTGTTTCTTATCCGTGCATGATATACAGACAATCTACGAATTCCGGAAAAATAAAAAATAGGTATTTTGGGCGGATAAAGTATTGAGTTGTAATAAGAGTTTTAAAAGCAGAAAGAGAGTCTGCATTTCGTATATGTTCAGGTATTGTATTCCATAACGATATACACGAGGGAATAAACGAATTACTAAATAGCTGCGTTCTCGTTTGAATAGATACGTAATCATTTGAATTTCTTAAGTTGTAAGGGGCAACTCTGCCAACTATGTCAGGGAATAAGTTTGAAAAAAAATCGGGCAAATAACCAGCTTTAACATTATAAGCAATTATTAATTTTTGGTATTTTCTTCTATCTTCTAATGATAACCACCCAATTTCGGTATATAAATTACGAATAGACGTTGATCGTGTTAATCCAGTGACGATGCGAGCTGCTTCATGTTGAATTTTTTCTAAAGTGTCATTTTCGTATTGTGTGCAGCTGTCCCAAATAACAGAAGCATATTCAAGTATTGGTCTCAAAAACGATAAATATATTTGGTTTAAAGCTTAACGATTGATTAAAAACTTTATTTTCCGCATCATTCCTAATATTTTAGAGGCTGACGTAGTAATATTGTTAATATGTTCGTGCCATTTACCGTCATGACTAAACGTTAAACCCAAGTGTTTATGGTATTCAATAAAATTAACTGGCATATTATTAAAAATCAACGAGGGTTGTTGTATATGTCTTCTGAGAGTAAAAATAATAGCTTCAGTTTTAGTTGGATTAAAATCAACAAGTCACTGTTTAGACCAAACAGATATAATATTAAGATCGTGATTTAATATTCCCTCAAGATCTGCAATATTAGACGAAGTACTTGCAAGAGATGTATCAGCAATGTCGTTGATATATATAAGAAACAATAATGGACCCAATACTAACCCTTGAGGGACACCAGCAGATGTCCCTTTAATGTTCGAGTAACTTGAACCGATAAATACCTTTTGGGTGCGTTCTGTTAAATAACTTTCGATCCATATTAGCGTATTGCCATTAATACCATTTTGTCTGAGTTTAAAAAGTAGGCCTTTGGTCCATACTCGATCAAATGCCTTCGACACATCACAGAAAATTATACATGTGAATTGGTTAGCATCAATACCTTGACAAATTTGGTGATACATATCAATCAGTTGATAAACAGTAGAATGGCCTTTTAAAAAGCCGGACTGCAACTTATAAATAAGATTATTTGCAATGAAAAAATTATACAAGTGTTTATAAACAACCCTTTCCATTAATTTACCAATACAACTTAACAACGCTATTGGTCTGTAATTTGAGGCTAAGTTTAAGTTTCCTTTCTTAAAAAGTGACATTATAATGGCAAATTTCCATTTATCTGGAAATTTGCATTCAGTGAGTGATTTATTAAACAATAATGCCAGAGGTTTAGAAATAGAGTGTTTTGTATTTTGTAAAATTTTGTGGCTTATTTTGTCCTCACCAACTGCTTTATTTGGATTTAAGGTAGAAATTATATCTAAAATTTCAGTTTCGTTAATTTGCATATCTGTAAAAGTATTTTGTGTTTTAAGAGTACATTCTGGAAGTTGGACATTATCTTCATTCTCATGTATTGAAGAAATAGAAACAAAATAGTTGTTTAAACAATTAGCTTTATCTATATCACTGAAATAATACTCTTCTTCGCCGTTCGAAGATGTGGTTTTTAATGGGGGAATATTTTTTATTAGACTTAACTAACTGTTTGAGTAATTTCCAGTAAAGTTTTGGATTAGACCGGCTACTTTCTGATATTAATTTTTCCATATTATCAAAATATTGTTCTTTGGCATATTTCTTTAGATTATTTACTTTATTTCTAAGAAGCTTGTATTTTAACCAGTGTTCTGTTCTTTGTGTTCGTATTGCATTTGTCTTTTGTCTGTCGCGCTGTCGTGAATATCGTATTATTTCTGAGTCGTACCATGGCTTGTCATTTGGTCTAATTGTTACATCTTTGGAGGGAATGCATTCATTCATATACTTTAAGACAATATCAGAGAAACGATCGCATGCCTCATTCACAGAAACGGTATCAATAAAATCCCAATTAGTTGTGCTTATCATTTCATTCAGTTTATCATAATTCCCATTTTTGTAAGACCATACCTTTCGTTTTTAGGTCGGATGTAAGACTTTAGAAAATGGAACAAATACAAACGTGATTTTGTGATCACTTACTTCTGGAGGGACGTCTATTGTTCCCGCATTTAATGAAATAAGCGAATCAGAAATCAGAATGGGATCAATTAACGTTGCTGATGTTTTTGTAATTCTAGTGGGTTCTAGTATCACATTTGAAAGGTTGTTAAGAATCATAATATTTGCCAAATGCCTATTATTAGCATTTAACTGATCTTCATTTATGTCACCAACAATAATGATATGTTTGCATACATCTAACGCTTTTTCGATCGATATGTTTAAATTAGTCCAAAAAAGAACAGGTGTATTTGGTGGACGATAAACATTGCAAATTAAAATTTCGTTTTTATCATACTTAATTTCTACCCAAACTGCGTCAATTGAGGGGTTTTCTAATTCAGGTTTGCGTTTTGCCACTAATAATTTAGAGACATACGTTAAAAACCCGCTAGAATGCGCAGATTTATCCAAACGATAATGACAGAATCCCTCTAACTGCAAAAATTCATTACTTACATCAACTGTTAAATGTGTTTCAGTAAAACAAAGTATTTCAAAATCAAGAAGATTATGTTCTATATATTCGATTTTGTTTCGTATACTTCTAATATTGAGGTGTGCTACAGATAAACTGTGTTGTATTTCACTATTGTTTTGATCAGGACGGGGGTTTTCAGCAACATCTCCAGACATAATAACAAGCAACAGAACAGTTGTTGCAAACGTTAAATTAAGAAGGGTTCTGCCAAGAACAATGAGACACAAACTAACATAAGGAGTGATATAGGTTTTAAACATGTTCAATGTAATAATAAAGTCTAACAAAACTGAATTACATTTAAACACTTCAGAAAATAACATGCGACTAGACCTGTTATAAAAATGTCCGATTGCCATCCTCCGTGACAACGACTCAAAGCTAAACATCAACACACAGCAGGATTCAAAGAAGTTAAAAGAAGATACTGCAGGAACGATGAAAAGACACGAGAACACACACTCGTGGAAAATCTGAGTTAATAAAAAAAATATAATAATGATTATCATTATAGTAAGATATGTGTGTACCAGCCGGAGACCAAATTTTTTTAAAAAAAATACACAATTTATATAGACATGTCTTTCAAATAATGCTACATAATTAGAACGGATTATAACAAATCAAAAAAAAAAAATCAATAACAAAAAGCAAAGGAAAACCAGTATACAATTGTAAATGAAAATAATTACAATAATCTACATTTACACACTCATATGCATGCACACAAATGTATTCATACGCATATGTACACGTATATACATACACACACATATAAACCATATTCACGCAACACATACACACATATATATATATACACATACACATGTATATATACATATATATATATATATATACACATATGTATATACACGTACACATATACACATATACACACATACATACATATACACACATGCCTACACACATATACATCTACATGCACATACACGTAAACCTGCATATATGTATTCATTAATACGCATCTACACATGAGTGCAAATATTCGCGTACACTCGTACATACGCCAACGACAATGATATACATATATATACATATACACATACCTATATACATATACATACACACGTACACACACATATGCACACCTATACACATATATACACACATATACATATACACAAATACATAAATATATATACACATACACACACATACATACACACACATGTATACATACATACACACATACATACACACACATACACACATATAGGTAGCACTTACTCGGTGTTTTTATATACTAATAGTTATATTTTACATGTATATACCATTGAAAGGTTCATTAAGATTATCGAAAAACATATATAGTAATTACTTATTATATAATAAGCATTTGAATAACTGGTAATATACTGCAGTATCAACACTCGACAATTAATCTGACTAAACATTTATCTGCTACAGGTAACGGTCAGTATAACGTCAATATGCAATGTGTTCTCGCACGCACTTCACAATTATCATTGAGAGAAAACAGCAAATTCAATAAAAACATAATTCAATATGAGTTCAACTCGGGTTTGTCATGATACACGCACATTCACTGTACAGTATCTGATATCACACACGAAACCGGTTAAAACATGTTATAGTATGAATGGTGACTCGTATACTGTTCGTCCGAAATTACGTTATAATGTTTAGGCAGTATTTTTTCTAAATCAGACATACTGTTAATCACCGAACGGGAATCGTCATTGTCTTTTACATACACTCTGCCATCATATGTCTAGGTTTGCTTGATGGATTTATCCTTGACAAGGCATCTTGCACTCTGAAATAGTTTGTAACGCTGTGCTGTTAGGTCTTCATTAATAAACACTCGGCGATACTTCTCGTTGTCTTTTAAGTTTGACCTAGATCTATAGAAGCGTTCCCTGGCACGGTAGGTGGCAAACTTGACTATGATGGATTTAGGTCTCGTCCAACCTGGTGTTTTGCCAATCCTGTGGCAACATACACTGTATATATAAGGGGAGAAAACTCATACTTTAAGATAAAACTAAGAAGTCGGAGTTATGAAACCTGGTTGGCAATTATGCTTATATAAGAAGAGTCAAGGCACTAAAAATGTGTATTTAAAGCCCATGGTGATATAGATCTAACCGGCCATGACTTTTAACCTTTAACCCCATACATGTATATAATGGACTGGTCTTCCGTTGAATTAAGGCCTTCTATTTATTATGTGACAAAGGGGGTGCTTGGGGGAAAATGACTGATCACCAGCCGGACATTGTAAACCCTTTACTCGCAGGTTGATCTGGGTTTACAATGGACGCTATGGCTATTATAGTCGTGCTTAGCGGGTTAAGTGCTTAGCGGGTTAAGGGTTAATACTCCTTCATTTCTAGTTGCACTACAGCTATAGATACACGTGCATTACTAGTTTTGATGTCTGTCTCCTCCACAAACCTTTTGCGACTTTTCATTTTTAGAATAGTTTTGAAAGCTTTCCTAAAATTTGGGTTACGATATCCATATACAATCCAGTTGATAGAGGAGTTTATTATGGCCGGAATCAATGTACATCGCCTTATGTACTGCATGTATGGCGTCTCGTTGAATGCTATTACAACACTGATGGACACATATGGTAACCAACATAGAACAAACAAACCAAGTACTATTATATTTGTTGTCAAAATTTGTAGATCAGTCTTAGTTTTAGTATGTATCGTCATTTCTCGTCGAATTCGTTTAGAGTTTGCCTTATTCAAGGCAACTTTCATGACCACTGCATACAAGACAAATGAAGCACCGATCGTGATTATAAGCTCACAATTAAGCATTGATTTATATTCAGCTGTATATATATTATCGCTATAACATTGTTCAACCGCTATTGTTTGTGTATCGTCATACGTATGTGTTTTATTGACATCAGATGTATTCCTGTTGACGTCACAGCTGACGTCATACGTATTCCAGCCGTAAACAGGAAGGGTACCGTTCACAAAAGCCAGTAACCAGGCAACAGCTATAAGAACACATAACTTTAATTTTGTGAAATAATTTCTCATAAGTAGGGGATAGACGATCGCTGTGAATCTTTCTATACAAATCAGCAGCAAACAGATACAAGAACACCCGACACTTACAGTCAAGATTGACAACTTGACCAAACATACATATTTGACCGAATTGAAGCCACCGATCCTGACTGTTAAATCATAAGGTATAAGCAATGCACCTACCATGAGGTCCGCCATAGCCAAGTTGGCAATAAGGATATGTACGTTGCTTCTGAGTTTTGGAAACTTAATTATGCTGATAAGAATAAGTCCATTCCCGAAAATTATAGGCAATAAAATGATTGCATACAACGCGTACCAAGAACTATAATACTCCTTGTTATTCATGTTTGACATTATAGTGAACACGTAACTCTTGAAACACGGGTCACTTTGATGTTGCCTTTTAAAATGTAATACTAGGATCAATTCGCTGTTGCCTTCTATTACTTTGGGCGATAAACAGTTGCAGAAGATTTGCTCTTATAATTTTAGTTAAAACACATTTTGCACGAACGTCTTCAACATCTCAAGAAATTCAAAAAGTACCAAGTGTTGCGCTTTCAAATGTATGAGATAGTCATATTTGGTGCTATGCTTAATCCTATACTATTACATAAAACAGTTTGTGAGGGTGCTATGACTAAACCCATACTATTAAATGAAACAGTTTTTTTGGTGTGAAGAATATACAATTAAATAACACTGTTTGTGAAGCCTTCATCTTCTCCAAATAATACAGTTCGTGTTGGTGTGAAGACTTATTATACAGTCCAAATAACACAGTTCGTGTTGGTGTAAAGCCTTATCATATACACCAAATAACACAGTTCGTATTGGTGTGATGCCTTATTCTATACTCCAAGTAACAAAGTTCGTGCTGGTGTGATGCCTTATTCTATACTCCAAATAACACAGTTCGTGTTGGTGTGATGCCTTATTCTATACTCCAAATAACACAGTTCGTGTTGGTATGAAGCCTTATTCTATTCTCCAAATAACACAGTTCGTGCTGGTGTGAGGCCTTATTCTATACTCCAAATAACACAGTTCGTGTTGGTGTGAAGCCTTATTCTATACTCCAAATAACACAGTTCGTGTTGGTGTGAAGCCTTATTCTGTACTCCAAATAACACAGTTTGTGTTGGTGTGATGCCTTATTCTATACTCCAAATAACACAGTTCGTGTTGGTGTGATGCCTTATTCTATACTCCAAATAACACAGTTCGTGCTGGTGTGGTGCCTTATTCTATTCTCCAAATAACACAGTTCGTGTTGGTGTGAAGCCTTATTCTATACTCCAAATAACACAGTTCGTGTTGGTGCGTAGCCTTATTCTATACTCCAAATAACACAGTTCGTTTTGGTGTGAGGAATTATTCTATACTCCAAATAACACAGTTCGTGTTGGTGTGAAGCCTTATTCTATACTCAATATAACACAGTTTGTGTTGGTGTGAAGCCTTATTCTGTACTCCAAATAACACAGTTCGTGTTGGTGTGAAGCCTTATACTATATTCAATATAACACAGTTCGTGTTGGTGTGAAGCCTTATTCTGTACTCCAAATAACACAGTTCGTGTTGATGTGTGAAGCCTTATCATATACTCCAAATAACACAGTTCGTGTTGGTGTGAAGCCTTATTCTGTACTCCAAATAACACAGTTCGTGTTGGTGTGAAGCCTTATTCTATACTCCAAATAACACAGTTCCTGTTGGTGTGATGCCTTATTCTATACTCCAAATAACACAGTTCGTGTTGGTGTGATGCCTTATTCTATACTCCAAATAACACAGTTTGTGTTGGTGTGAAGCCTTATTCTATACTCCAGATGACACAGTTCATATTGGTGTGAAGCCTTTTTCTATATATACTCAAAATAGCACAGTTCGTGTTGGTGTGATGCATTAGTTATTCTATACTCTAAATAGCACAGTTCGTATTGGTTTAAAGCCTTATTCTATACTCAGTATAACACAGTTCGTGTTGATATGAAGCCTTATTCTGTACTCCAAATAACAAAGTTCGTGTTGGTGTGAAGCCTTATCCTATACTCCAAATAACACAGTTCGTGTTGGTGTGAAGCCTTATTCTATACTCCAAATAACACAGTTCGTGTTGGTGTGAAGCCTTATTCTATATTCAATATAACACAGTTCGTGTTGGTGTGAAGCCTTATTCTGTTCTCCAAATAGCACAGCTCGTGTCGGTGTGAAGCATTATTCTATACTCCAAATAACACAGTTTGTGTTGGTGTGAAGCCTTATTCTGTACTCCAAATAACACAGTTCGTGTTGGTGTGAAGCCTTATTCTATACTCCAAATAACACAGTTCGTGTTGGTGTGAAGCCTTATCCTATACTCCAAATAACACAGTTCGTGTTGGTGTGAAGCCTTATCCTATACTCCAAATAACACAGTTCGTGTTGGTGTGAAGCCTTATTCTATACTCCAAATAACACAGTTCCTGTTGGTGTGATGCCTTATTCTATATTCCAAATAACACAGTTCTTTTTGATGTTATGCCTTGTCTTTTTTCAATTGTCCCATATTAAGCTTAGCATCGTTTTACTGTTTAAAATTTTAAACAAGCTTGTGTTTGAATAATGTAAAATATTCCTTGAAAAATCACAGCTTTTTTGCCAAGAAAAAGTATTTATTGTTCGGCGCGCTTATTTCAGCAAAAATAGTTTTATGACAAAATTAAACTAGGACCTTAATAAGATGTATATCGATGAAATCGAGATTGTTTAACAGCTGAGATGGATTTTAGGCAAATCCTTAACGAGATGCTAGACGAGCGTATGCGAGTGAGTGAACAAACGAGACACGACTGGAGGATTTGCCTATAATCAAACCCAGCAGTTAAATAATCTATTTATTACATTTTATATGAGTTAATGTATAATTTTAATCTAAAGTATTCACTTTATTGAACGTTTTCGGCGGATGACGTCGACGTCAGTATCCATCACTCAACGTCTCAGTTAGTTATTTGTGTGTTCGGAGTTAGTTATTTCTATTTAGCGATTATGAATATTCGTTCACTGAGACATCAAAATCTTTTACCCACAGAAATATAATAAACATATATTTAGTGCAAAATAAAAATATCTTACTGTTCGAAATCGGTTGAGAAATAAATATTTCACATACGAAAACTGTTTTTGATACGGCATATTCAATGCACAATTCTCCTGCATCTTACATTTGAGAAATATTTCTTTAGATTCTTTATCCAAAACTGGTTGTATTTGAGATTTCTTAATTTTCTGCTGCCACAAGGAACTTACATGGAAAATGCCCCACCAAAAAGTATTTTGGGTGTAAAATATGTATTTCTCAACCGATTTTAAACAGTAATTTATTTTTATTTACCTCTCAAAATTCCAGTTATAATGGTAGATAACGTATATACGTATTGATAAGAGAGTTTATGTTATTGCCGAAAATTCTTAGAGTGAAATAAGCGCCCCGGAAAATAAGACTTTGAAACACACTGTCACCGTAATCCGATCACACTGTATAGCATACTGCATAATGTTCAACAGGAATTAAACACATTATTATATCTGAATGTATCCGTTCATGAATGTTACAATATAAGCATGTTTATATGCAAGTGAACACACCCCTTCCGTTCAATGTCACTGATGATTGGTTTACTTGACTATATGTGAAAACAGAAACTGCGTAAGGGGACTCTCGGCCAATTCGATGCCTGTGTATTTCATTCGAATATACGCTTTCAATATCGATAAATTTGAAAACCATTTTTATTTGGACATTTAATGTAAATATCGACGAATTCAGAAACAGTTTTGTCTGAATATATACTTTAAATATCGATAAATGGAGTTAAATTTTTATCTGGACATATACAATAACATCGATGAATACAGAAACCTGTTTATCTGAATATATACTTTAGATATGGATATTAAATGAAAACAAAAATTGAATATATTCTTTCAATATCGATAGCTGGAGAAAAAGACGTATCAGTAAATTGTTCAATTGCACTGAATATGTTAAAACTACATTTAAAAAAAGAGTATAATAATGGACCTTTGGACACGGCCGAACACGACACATACCAAATATTAAGTTAATATTAACATTAAGTTAACTTAACTCAAAATTCATTTCAATTAACTGTTTTAGTAAATGTTTGTGTATTTTCTGTAGCAAGTTGGCAATTCGCTATAAGCTAGTTTAGGCAGAATATTTTGATCTATTTACAAAGTGACAACATTTTAAAATTGGTTTAGGTATGGTCTCAAATAAATGTTGTCGTTTATATTCTATCAGTGGTTCATGGTGTGTCGATTTCTATGTTTCATTCCGTTGTCCCGCCTTAATTCCATTAAGCGATGGGAAAGCGTATATTTAAAGGATTGTATAACACATATTTCGACAATAAAACATGTTTAAAAAAACAAAATACCGAAAAAAGTCTGATAACCTGTTTAACATTACCTATTAAATGTTCTAGTTTTACAATATGCAAATTGTTAAGCCGAAATTAAGGTTTTATTTCATACCCAAGCCAACCCCGTTTACGCTTCTTGGAGAAAGAATTGGAAGGGGTATGCAAGTTAATACTTGGACTACGTAATGTTCAAGTTAATTATAACAACATCACGTGTATCGTATTTGTTTGTATGCAAAACAAGACGAACAATTCTAAAAATAATCAGGGCATTCGTAGTCCGGCCTTAATTCCATTAAGCGATGGAAAAGCTTATATTAACAGGATTTTATAACGGACATTTCGACAATAAAACACGTTTAAATTACTGAAAATATGGGATAGCCTGTTTAAAATTATCTATTAAATGTTTTAATTTACAATATGCATTTTTTAAGCCGAAATTAGGGTTTTATTTCATACCCCAGCCAACCCCGTTTTTGCTTATTGTAAAAGGAGTTGGACGGGGGTATGAACGTTAATACTCGGACCACGTAATGAATGATGGAGAAGGAGTTGGAAGGGGGTATGAACGTTAATACTCGGACCATGTAATTAATGATGGAGAAGGAGTTGGAGGGGGTATGAACGTTAATACTCGGACCGTGTAATGAATGATGGAGAAGGAGTTGGAGGGGGTATGAACGTTAATACTCGGACCATGTAATGAATGATGGAGAAGGAGTTGGAGGGGGTATGAACGTTAATACTCGGACCACGTAATGAATGATGGAGAAGGAGTTGGAGGGGGTATGAACGTTAATACTCGGACCACGTAATGGAAAATGAAAATCATAATTTAGAAATTGTTTAGGGCCCAATTCGAAATTGTAAAATTAGCTCGATATGGTTAAAAAATTGGGGACATTCCAGGTATATATCACACCTCAAACACTTGGTATGTTAAACTAAATAAAGAGTATGAAATGAAAAATTAAAAAATCGTCGATCACGATAAATACAAAAAAAGTTATTGCAGTCTCTGTTTGATGGAGTCTGTTCCTAAACAGTAGTGAAACATGCTTGCTACTATTCACGCCCTCTGTCTCCGGTTTGAGCATAACTCAATAATTAAAATGTCAACAGTACGACAATGTGTGCCATCCCGAAGATAGTTGGCATATTACGGTGAACACCTTCAATGAGATATTTTCAAACCATGCGGCGCATGATCCCAGTTTCTAACAAAATGCTTATCCGTACGAGTCTGTTTTTTGATAAGGAGAGTCCTTAACTTTCCACGTGCCGATCCCTTATTTGTGTTACCGAGATACACCTATTTTTAATTTCCCCATACGCACATTCGCTTAAATATAGCCTCGAATGTTTCCGTTTAATATACGGCTTTTGTGGCTAGTCCCTTGTATGGATACTGCCGGAAATTATATTCCCAGTCCTACTGATGCTTTGCTGAAGTAACATTTATATATTGCCGCAAACATAATATGTTCCCAAGTCAACTTCAATGGGTTGTATAGAGTGGTCTCCTGGTGCTGTAGTTTTATAATATAACGTTGCAGTAGAGAGATGCTTAAAAGGTTGGCTTTGTCTGGATGTAATAACAAAACACGGAGGCGGTTATTAATTTATTACAGGTGCAGCTCTTTGACGTAACCCGGGGTAAATTGAAGAATCTAAAAATACGATAACGAAACTGTTTACACGTAATAATGCCCGCTAAAAATTGATATCTAAATCCGCGGCGTTCGTGTTTTGTTTCAATTCAGAATCTCACGTTAAGGGGGCGCGTAACAATTTGACTTTGATTGAAACCAACCAATCAACAGTGCCAGCAATTTGTTAATTGGTCTGAGTCCGTATTTGCTATCTATTGAACTACTAATTGCTGTCAAGTGTATGATGTTTAACCATATGTCCATTAAGGCAGATAATAAAAAGGTTATGTTATCGAAATGGATTATTGTACTGAGTGTTATGGAACCCTATACTTTGAAACAAGGAAACGAATGTATTCCTTTAGTCTCATTTTTATGACGCCTGGGGTGCAATTTATTTGTTTCCATATGGACGTTTATAGTAGTCTCAATTATATGACGCGTTGGTGAGTGTGTTTTTTTAAATATGGACGTTTATAGTCTGCATCTGTAAACGTTTTTTTGTATGACTCCACTGTGCAAGACACCTATATCTTGCCGTTCAAACAATGGATATTATGTATATTTAAACTAATATATTTCTTATCAAAATGTTTTTCAATGGTTTTGTGTGAAATGGATAACAAATAATAATTCTTCACTTAAGGTAAGTTGTATATTTTAAAATTCAATGTATCAGTTTAAATTAACCGTTTCTGTCTACCGCAGAGAAACTGTGCGCCAAGTCCATACATACAACGTCAATCGCGTGTGCACTTCGCGTAGGATGGCGCATATCCAAAATCGTCTCGCCTTAGTAGAAGGGTATTTTATGCACTAGACGTCTTTGTGCATAAAAATGGAACAGACAATTTAGCATTCACAGAACATAGCAAACGCACGCATTGAAAACAAACAACAATCACAAGGAAAATCAACTTAGGCATCAACACAAGGGAAAATCAACGTAAGCGACACCACAAGGGAATATCAACGTAGGCGACACCACAATGGAACATCAACGTAGGCGACACAACAATGGAACATCAACTTAGGCGACACCACAAGGGAACATCAACGTAGGCGACACCACAAGGGAAAATCAACGTAGGCGACACCTTGTAACGTAGACGACACCACAAGGGAAAATCAACCAAGGCGGCAACACAAGGGAACATCAACGTAGGCGACACCACAAACGCAAGGGGATTCCAAATAGGAGTACCGCCTAGGACATGTCCTTCGCAAGAAAAAGGCGTTGCGGTGTTAAACCAGGTTCTAGGGTGCATCAAACCTCACTCTTACCCTATTGTTGTCCTAATTATACGGTTATAGTGTAAACAACGAAATCCCTGTCAGGCTATATCCTCTAACAAAATAGGTTGAATTAATAATAGGCGATACAAATAAAAAGCAAAGAAGTTTATTTATACATGAATATAAAAAGGCTAGACAGCCACAAAGCATGTTTGGCAAACTCTTTCTTTTAACTCGGATTGTAGTTTTTGCGTATGTTTGTTTCATTACGTTAAAAGCCATTAAGGCTGTAGTTATTTAAATTATGTAAGGGTTAAAACAACTTCCTTAAAACTCAGGCTAAGTTGTGCGTATGTTATATGGCAGACAATGTATTCGGAACAAATATAAACATGAATAACAGTCAAGACTTACAAACCCGTTAAAAACGAGCTATCGAGGACATACAGTTATTCACCATTTACCTGTACCCAGTCACATACCCACTCACCAGACTGAAATTTGTCTTTGAATTTCTAAATATAAAGGAGAACCACTGCTGGTGTTTCTCTTGATATGGCCTGACGAGGAAATGCATCATAGATTTTGTTCAAAGAAAAACATGGGTATTTTATCAGGAACATCCCTTTATTTCATCTATTGTTTATTTATTAACACATTTGAATACAAATTTACATATAGAAAACAATGGATACAAATTTACATATAGAAAACAATGGATACAAATTTACATATAGAAAACAATGTATACAATTTTACATATAGAAAACAATGGATACAAATTCACATATAGAAAACAATGGATACAAATTTACATATAGAAAACAATGGATACAGCGCTAAATAATAATACATATGAACAGACTAACAGGTACAATTTATTTTATGTTTGTTGCAGAAACGATTCATAAATACAATCATCGTCTGAACCCATCTTTGATTGATATCGTTATCATTCCATTCGTGATAAATACAGTACAGCCATTTCAACTGAATCAAGCAGCGAAAACAAACAATATAGTTTCTCTCGCCCGTTTCATTTAAATTATAAACATATCTCTAAGCTCACGATTTGATATTATGTATAATAAGAGTTCCTTTGAAAGAACACATTAAAAACAAGTGAACTATTGATACGTTTTCTATATTGTCAATTCGAACGAGTACATCTAAGTAGCACGGTCGTAGACGCAACGGTAATCACGTGGATTCATGTCAGTCGCTAATTTGAATACTAATTTATCCCTTAACCCCTACATATATATAATTGACTGTTCTTTCTTTGAATTGAGACCATTCCTTTTATGTGACAAAGAAGTGTTTTGGGGGAAAAGACTGAACAGCATCCGGACTTCTAAGGACTGTGTCTGTAAACATTAACAGTTTCCTATGCTCTCGATGCTCGTGACATCACTGTTAATTTGGACGTACCAACTAAACGTAGTCGGAATGTGTTTTCTAAAGATGTTAAGTAACGAGTATGGTCTAACGACGATGGATGGGCACAAATCAACAAGTCGTAACCTAAACAATCCGGCAAATATCCACTTTTATCATCAGTTTAATATCATATTTCTTGTGAAAAAATAAACAAACAAGCAAAAAACTGCAAAAACATATTTGTATGGTTGTATCAGGGTATTATCAGAATTATGGTTATTTGAAGCACTTGTGCATATTTTAAGGATTACCCTATAAATATAGGTTTCACCATCTATAGCTCACAAAAAAGCGGCTTACATGAAAAGCAGTTGCCTCATTTCCATTTCAAAATATTTTTGACAAAATCTGGTATAAAACTTCGTTCAACTTATTATAAATGTAAGTTATTTTCGCAATTTAAGCATCAAAACCGTTAGGTTGCTACGCTAAATCTACCCCACCCATCTCCTTATTCGGTGTCAAATGTTGGATGTTCTGTGGTTATCATTTTAGGGTGGTATCTGTAAATCATGTGTGGTAGAATACGACCAACAATATGCGACTTAGTTGAGAAGAACACTCATGAATTGCAATAACTGAAATTTAGGGTGAGCAACTTATATACTGAGCAAATAACAAAATGTACTCACTGTTTATGCCATATGCCAGTGTTTGAGAGAATATAAAAGCTTAATTAGCGTACAATAAAACAATAGTTGATGTCTGTATGCACACTTTATTCAAAACAACATATTATATTAAACAGTATACAATGTGCCAAGTAATAATGATGATATCAAAACTCCAAAGGTAGCTCAATTGATAACTCTGGAGAATCAAAAGCTGCTCTCCACAAAAGCTGTGCTAAGATGTTATGGTGATTTTTGGGAGGTAACAAGCCTACAGAAAATATTACCCCGTACATTTTTTTTCTTATTCAGAGTTGTTGGTTCCAGGTCAAAACTATGCATTTATAAGGAAAATGGAGATAACTTCATTGTTTACTAAAGTGTTCAACTAATTCTTTGTTTGGACTATTGGTGGGGGTCTGAATAATTATTCCATACTTATCATTAATTATTTCCTGTTTTGTCCATGAAATAGGGGATAGAAAAGTTGATAGGATTTAGGTTTTCTCGATATATGTTCGTTCTGCGTCAGTTTTGTCTCGAAGAAAATCAACATGAAAACAGAATTCCTATCGTTGGTGATCTCTGAGCCCGATATTTAAATGCATATATCGGTGGTACAGTTTCAAATACTTCGTTTTCGTACTTTAATTAAATGAATTAAAATAGGTGGTTCCACTAATCCAGGCTTGCAGAGCTCAGAGTATTGTTTAATCAAACATCAACCCCGGGATACATTGCCTGCTTTTAATTTAAGTTTTTAACTATTTCTTGTGATACGCAGACTTCAAACCCCGGCTTCAAAACTATATTACGTTTTATTTATTTCACCGATTGTGTTCAAAATTAGATATAAAGATCGAACAGGAAAAGTAGCATTCAAGGACGACAGTCAACCACAAACACACACAGAAACACAGAACAACTTTAAGGATGAATAAAAAGCCAAATAAGACATCACACACACAAAAAGGTTGACAATAGGGCTACTGCCTTGGAACAGTCAGTGGCAAACAAGGTTAAATGGGGGTGTTTAAACCAGGTTGTAGGGTACACCAAACCTCACACTTACCCTACTGTCATCCCAATAAAACGGGACAGTGTAAATAAAGAAATCTCCACCATTAACTATACTCTAACCAACAAGGCAGCATTTATAGGCAATATAAGTAAAACACAAAAATGCTCGTGTATATATAAATACAAAAAACAAATAGCCTAGAAAGCCACAAAGAATGTACTCATTGACTTGGCAGTAGCCAGAGGAACAAGAGAACAAACCATTGACTTCAGGTTAAGGTCAAACCATTTTGTTTTCTGAACCACACGCCGTTGACATGGCATGGTATGACAATACCACATTGAAGTTTCCATGTTCACCGTCATATCATCTTTGGGATGACTCAAGATGCGAAATATTTATATTTTATTAATACATTTTTGCTCATTCCGGGGCATTTTTCACTACGCGAACAGTTTCAACCAACCGAGGGTCGTCCGTGGCCGAGTGGTTAACGTCTCTGACTTTAAATCACTTGCCCCTCACCGCTAGCGCTGTAGGTTCGATCCCTCAGGGGCCTGGGAATCTTTATGTGAGGAAGCTATCCAGCTGGCTTGCGAAACGTCGGTGGTTCTACCCAGGTGCCCGCCCGTGCACGAAAATTGCCCGGAGGGGCACCTGGGGTCTTCCTCCGCCAATGGAAGCTGGAAAGTCGCCATATGACCTTAGCTGTTATATTCTTCGTGTTCGGCGAAACCGAAATTCATATTTTATTACTGTTTTGTTTTCTAGAATATTTTTCTTCTGGGAATTATTAATGCGCCATAAAATTCAAATCAATTCAACTAACACTCGTTTAGTTTTCATAATTCCTGTAAACATTTAAAAGATTTATTACAATAATCTTCTTGGTAATTAAATGAAGTTGAAACATCTCGGTTTTCTTCTTTGTTAATGAGAGATTATGACAGCAGGTAAGCCGGTTTTAAAAAAAATGAATTTAAATGGAATGTACCGACACAGCCTATTGAGAGTTCTATAAAACTTTAATAAGGGCGAAATAATTATCAAAATCGGATGATATACAAAGGAGATATAATCATTTGAAGACTGTTGAAACTGATATGGAAGCCGCCATTTTGAGAGCTATGACATCACAGTTCTAAATGACCATATATGGAATATTTATTAAGCATGAGTATCTCCTGATTTATAGGAAATAAAATGACAGCAACTGTTTGAAAAATATGTATACTTAATGTTAAGAATGCTTTATATGATCATTAAAGGATTTTGCATTCATTTCCAGTGTTTTCCTACGTTTTAAATGATATTTAGCAATATTCCATATTATGGTAATTTGGAGCTGAGATGTCATAGTTTTCAAAATGGCGGCTTCCATATCCATTATTAGAACAACCTTCAAATGGTCATATCTTTTTTGTTTATCATCCGATTTTGATAATTATTTCACCTTTATCCAAGTTTTTCACAACTTTCAATAACAGAGCTGTTTGGCTGTGTGGCTTAAGTGTTGAGATACAAGATATGCATTCATTTGCTCATTCAGACTTCTAAATCTGAAACAACGTTTTTGTCACATAGATGTTTTTTACGACAAATGCAGTTCCTTGTAAAATGTTATTTGTTTCCACATAAATGTGACTGCAATACTTGTTATAATGCTGGTAGTCCTTCAGTTAATATGGGTACATGATTGGCATTCAAATGAGATGAATGGTCACACAGAAATCACAGTACTCAAACGCAATGTCACCGTAGATCCACACCGTACCACAAAGAGCAAATTAAATATACAATGGAAATGACAATATACAACACAGAGAGTGTTGAGGACAGGTTTACCGACTTGGAACGGTCAGTATGCAATAAATACCACTGGTTAGCTTAATCGATTTTAAGTGTAAACAACCTCGCTATTATCCTGTAAATAAAAGTACACCCCATCGGAAGCAAATCTCTGACAATAAAGTCCACATGTAGGTTTGGAGAATCAAGCACTGGCTCTGGCTCAAGACTGTACTAGTCCATTGATATATGGACTAGTATTTTTAGTAAAGATACCGTGTTGTGTTGCATGTGAGCAAGCTAACACTCTGTTTCTGTGACTTTAATAATAACACATACTGTCATTCGGAGAACATGCTGTCAATAACAAAAAACTCTCCAACATCTATACGAATATTTTTCGATCGACTTAAGTGAAGAAATGGACAAAGAAGCGAGACATGAAAACATAGAGTGCTTTCCAAACTGATTAAATTAGTACTCAAATTAGCGACTGACATGAATACACGTAATTACTACTGTTGTTGTTGTAAACTGTTTTATTTCATCATGCATTTGATACATTATACAAGCATTAGCACATGGTATACATTGTTCGTTATTTATAAAACATGTTTTACAATACAGTTTATATTTATGAGGAAATTATTGTCTTGTTTATGGAAGAAGATTACTGAAAAGATAGTTGATACCAGAATTATGTGAGGTTTGAAAGAAGAATGAGACATTGAAAAACAATAGAAGATAATTAATCAGCATTATAACGCCAGATAAGAGATGGTAACATAATAACTATAAAAGTAAGTTTAATTATAGGTGGTAAAAATTGGCACTTTGAATTTAGCAAATGCATTGTTTCTTCCTTTTTTAAAACCAAACATGGCCAGTCAATTATAAAATATCTTACCCTTGAATGGATCCCTTGGAAGCAACAAACACAAACAAGAGATAAAAGTAGCGGGCTCGGTTTAATTGAGTCTGTTCACGAGAGGCAATGTAAAGTGCAACACCTCTCACGCCTCCTAGCACCGGCTTAGGCGCTATTCTACTTGGTGACTAACATGGCAACTGTATGGCCTGATAAAAAGTGCTATACAATAAGGTTGTATTATTACTGAAAGGATTTAACCAAACTTTTTAGGGACGGAAAACAGTACGTGGTCCCGCATTAATCCCATTAAGCGATGAGAAGAAATATAAAAAGATCGGACAGGGAAAGTAGCATTCAAGGAGGACAGTCAACCACAAAACACAGAAACAAACACGCAAACAGACAAACAAGAAGGCAAAAGTAATAATACATGCAAACGACATCACAAACACAAAGGTGTTGATAATAGGGCTACCGCCTTGGAACGGTCAGTGGCAAAGTAGGCCACTGGGGGTTTAAACCGGTTCTAGGGTGCACCAAACCTCAGACTTACCCTATTGTCATCCCATTAAAACAGGACAGTGTAAATAAAGAAATCCCCGCCATGATCTAATCTTGTATTAGCAGGCTTTTATGACGGATATCTATGACGGATATCTCGACAATAAAACATGTTTAAAAATGTTTTTTGCTGAAAAAATGCGATAACCTGTATAAAAGTACCTATTAAATGTTTTAATTTTACAATATGCAAACTTATTAAGCCGAAATTAAGATTTTATTTCATACCCCAGCCAACCCCGTTTTCGCTTCTTGGAGAAGGGGTATGATGGGGTATGAACGTTTGTACTCGGACCACGTAATGAATTACGATTTCTACTGGGAAATAATTTCATATGGAAATATGTCCCATTAAACGCATGTTTTTGAACATCTCTTAATTTGTATACCTCGACTAGTTACGTATTAAATAATCGGCACTTAAGCGACGTCAGACAACGTGGACAAATATACGAGTGACGTAAACTAGTTATGTCAACGATATGTTATCCATCTGTACCGACGATAAACTTGGTAGTCCATGTTTCCCATTAATTGTAAATTTACTGAGACTAAATATAAACCCTCATGAAAGTGTGCTTCACTACATTCAAGAGATTTCGACAATCTATTCTCCAATGTGTTAAATTTCAATTCACTAATTGGCAATCTTCATTGTCAGTAACGACATGTGCTTTGAAATACATACGCAAATGAATGTTCATGTTGCGCGGTGAAAAGCTAGCTTAAATAAGGTATATAATATTATTTTAGAAAAATGTAATATAACATACAATTAACTTTTGTTCAAACATACGGGATTTATTTCACTGGGGACATGCAAATTGGATCAGCTAAATAATGTTCCACACCTGTTTATTCATCCCATGTTGACAGTCCTCGGGAAATAAATGGCGTCGCTCTCGGGAATTAAAATGTCATCGCCCTCGGGAATTAAATGTCATCGCCCTCGTATTTAAAAACGAAAATTCATTTAACTTCATATCATTTGCACAACTAACACAACAATATAACATTAGTGCATTCTAACATTAAGGAAACATTTTAGTCGAGACTACCTAACGCAGTGAATCAAAACATTTCACTGCTAGTCAAAATATCAAATGATATTTTATAGAAAAACTACCCAATAAATCATTGCTTTTTATTGCCCACATTACTCTATATAAATCTTAAAGTAACATTACACTAAAAAGATCTAGAATAATTATTGTCCCAAGTTTACATAATCGCGATATCTCAAACAACTAGGTAAAGTGTGCAAGTGGCATATAAATTCCGCTTTCACGCTGTCGGTCAAATAAAACAAAATGTAGGTCAATGTCATTCATATTTACTATTTATTATGAGGCAAAATATTTACTTTGCTAGGAATAAATCATGTATTAAATATGTAACCTTGTGAAAGCTTTACGTCTTCCGGAGTCTAAGAAATGGACTTAACAAAACACGTGAATGTTGCAATTGTTCGTACGCACCAACAGACGTACGGACGGCCCACTGGATTGAGGGGCAAAACGGCACTTTCGTGGCGAGGCAAAACACGATACAGGAGCAAAATATGCATTGTACTGACCCAGTATGCAGTTACTGATTGCACGTTTGCAACTGTTTTAATTCTGAGAAATAAAAATACAATATACTAGGTCAGCATATATAATAAACGTTATACAGTATGTTGTCAATGTTTTACATTTGGCATTACGTGGTACTGCCTTAATGCCATTAAGCGATCAGAAAGCTTATATTAGGAGAATTTTATAAGGGATAATTCGACAATGAAACACGTTTTAAAAACATTTGTTTACTGAAAAAATGCGATAACCGCTTTCATGTGGACTATTAATTTTTTAGTTTAATAATATGCAAACTTTTTAAGCCGAAATTAAAGTTTTATTTCATACCCCAGCCAACCCCGTTTTCGTTTCTTGGATAAGGAGTTGGATGAGGTATGCACGTTAATACTCGGACCACGTAATGGAATAAACGCTCAATTGGTCATTCAATATTTTAAATCAAACTATATCAATAAATCAATAGATACAGTAAAAGGATCCTTCAGATGAACACAAGAGATGAAAGTAGCAGATTCGGTTTTAATAAAGTAGACTGTCAGTTTGTTTTTTAATGTTTGGTCCAAACACTCTGAAATGTTGTCCCGTTCCGTTAACCTGTACAACGTGTGTCATCTGTCAATACCATTGTTCCGCGTTCTGTATATTAACCTAAGCAGGATCTGTAATGAAGATTAATCACTGTTTTTATACCAATACCATATACCTTCATATACGATTTTTGACGATGGCAATTCTGTAACATTTAATTATTCCATTAAATTATTCCTGTATCAATATCCTACTAAAGATAAATCAATACGTCATCATGTCTAAATATGTCATACACAAGGTCAAATGATGATGTCTGAACGGTAATATATATTTCACCGGAATAAATGAAGTAAGAGGGTTTTCTATGGTATCACGGTATTTAATTGGTATGACAAAGAGAATAAAGTGTTAACAATATGTCAAGGCTGTGATCCTTCTATTAAATTGTAAAGATATAAAATTTAATCAACTTTACATAAACATGTCATAATTAGATTTGAAAAGAAGGGAGCCCCCATTGAGCTCACTTTTGTTTTGAAATTATATGATATCACGGTATGCAAACATTGTGTATCATGTATTTGTACAAACTGGTATAAGATGCATTCCTCACAAATGAGTAACCTTTCCTAGAAACATTAATGTATGGCAGACTCATCAGAATAAACAATACAAGCAAATACACTTAAGTATTCATTATAAACGGTATATAATACAAGTTTCCCATCAAAACACGAGTTGGACCCCTGTTAAAGGATCATTTATTTTATCCCGAGGACTTGACTTTGATTAGGATTGATAGTCTTTGATAGAAGTATCGTTTCCGTAAAAGCAACTGTTAACTTGTGTCCATGAAAAGAACGTTTGTTTATTTCTCCCAAGTTATATATATGGGACACCCGTGGCAAGGCCATGTAAAAGCAACTGTTAACGTGTGTACAAAGAAAAGGAACGTTTGTTTAGTTTTCCCAGGTTAAAAAGCCATATACAAAATATGGGACACACTTGGTAAGACCATTTCTTACCAAACTATATAACCTAGGGTAGAACGACCATGACGACTCACGTTAACAGTTTCCGTAACATGGCCTTGCCACGAGTGTCCCATATTTATATATGGATATATATATATTGAGAGAAATAACAAACTTTCTTTTCATGGACACAAGTTAGCAGTTGCTTTTACATGACCTTGCCCCTATTGTCCCATATTTGTATATGGATATATAACATGGGAAAACAGTACACACTTTCATTTCATGGACACAAGTTAGCAGTTGCTTTTACATGACCTTGCCCCTAGTGTCCCATATTTGTATATGGATATATAACATGGGAAAACTGTACACACTTTTCTTTTCTTTGGACAGGACCAGGGGATCGAACTGTTTAATTAAAACAAAGAATTGCGATTGCCGTCACATGAGGACGTTTTGTGATATCTGCCAATGCTCTAAATGTCAAAATGAAGAAAAGCATTTATCATTATTTTTACATGTGTGCCGTAGTAATAGTAAAGTCCCTAAATATATCATAATGTTTTCTCAATTTCTATAACCTCAACAAATCAATAGCGGGGTCCCATATCTGTTTAACCAGTATCGGAAAGAAATACGTTTCCCAGAGTTTATCAAATGGTGCAACAGTTCTTCACAATTTGACAGGATCACTAAAAAAAGTATGAAAGGAGAAATTTGAAAGTCGCCGAACACGAAAAGTACAAAACATATTGCAGTCTCGGTTTGATTGAGACTGTTCATGAACGTTAGTGAAAAGTGGTTGCTACCGTTCACGCCCTCTAGCCCTGGGTGGAGCAGAACTCAGTATTTAAAATGTTTATAGCACAAACATTTCAGCCATCCCGAAGATGGTATGCATATGACGGTGAACATGGAATCTTCAATGAAGTATTTTCACACCATTCCATGGCCAGAGGCGTATGGTCCCAGTTTCTAACAAAATGTTTTGCCCTAAACGAGAAATTTCGTTGGGAGCAGCGGTTATAAAGCCTGCGTATCAGAGATAACAGTCAAAATACTGACATACTGACCAGTAGCATCGCATCCTTGCTCGTCACTCTTGTCGTCACAGTTCGCAAATCCATCGCATTTCTGCTTTAGTTCGTAGCAAGACTTCTTGTCGTGACAGGATATCTGAGATTCATTGCATGTTGCTTGAATAAAAACCGAAGAAACAAATTTAAACATTAATATCAACAATATATCATTGGCAAATTACAGGTTATAAATGGATTCAATTTGATTCATAGGTAGAGTTCCGTGACGGTTTGATTCGCAGCAAGATTTGTGACAGTTTGATTCGTAGAAAGATGACTTGTCGTCACAGGAAATCTTAGATTCATTGGAAAAGAGTATGAAAGGAGAAAGTTGGACATTTGGACATTTCTTAAATAAAAGACGGAGAAAGTTTAAATGCGGATACATGAGATGGCATCACGATATGACTCAATACAGGTTATCATGGAGACGGTTCAATTAAATTAACAATATAATAACAGCGTTTGTTTAGTGCAGTCTTACGGTCGCCGTAAAATGTCTCCCCGCGCTTCGAATCAGTAGCGTTTTTACTTACTGATCCTTTGGGTTCATCTAGCCAAATGACTACCTATTTTAAGTGAAATACCTCTTTAACCGGTGGTAGGGTGTTGACTCTTATATGACCCATCATCAAGCTATTCAATATTTGTTTGTTTCTTTTGTGTTTGATGTACTTTCTCAGCACATTTTATACTATAGATGACTAACGATTTTTAGTGATGGAGGAGGCAGGCTACCCACGTATTCCTGAACAGTTCCAGTATTGTATACCTCCGGCCATCAGTGAGAAGCGACACCTTCTCATTTACAAGTCGAGCACTCCGTGGACTTCGAACCCGTATTACTACTACTACTACAACAACAACAGCTACTACTACTACTACTACTACTACTATTATACTACTACTACTACTAATACTAATATCACTATCACTACCACTACCACTACTACTACTACTACTACTACTACTAATACTACTACTATAACTACTACTACTACTAATACTACTACTATAACTACTACTACTACTACTACTACTACTACTACTAGTACTACTACTACTACTACTACTATTATTATACTACTACTACTACTAATATCACTATCACTACCACTACCACTACCACTACTACTACTACTACTACTACTACTACTACTAATACTGCTACTATAACTACTACTACTACTATGACTACTACTACCACTATTGCTGTTACTACTACTACTACTACTACTACTACTACTACTAGCACTACCACTACCACCACTACTAATACTACTACTACTACTATTGCTGCTGCTACTACTGTTACGCTACGAACAGAATGTTGTAAATGATAGATACCGAAACAAGCGGGATACTCACAGGCACAGTTTTGCTCGTCAGCTTTGTTTTTACAATCAGGAAAAACATCGCAGCGTGCTGATTTGTCCACACATTGGCCGTCGCCACACTCAAACTGGTCCGCAGTACAGGCTGCATAGAAACAAAATTAAAACTGTAGCAATAATATAAGTCGACTCCAATATTGACAAAAACATAATAATAATAATAATAATAATAATAATAATGATAACACTATTATTAATTTAGCAACATTTTTATATAATTAACAATTTTGTTAGCGCAACAATTAGTCTTTATGAGAATTATTCCGGACCTCCTCTGGCCATTTCTTTCCTTTCGCAACCAATTATGCCAAATGAAAAAGTTGGAGCCAAATTGGAGACATTGGAGCCGAAATTGGCTGAAAGATAGCATATAATATTTTCAAAAAAAATGGCCCATGAATAAAGCAGTTAGGAATAATTATAATCATAAAATTATATTTAAAAAAATATTTTTCTCATTTTTTTACATAAAAATATAACTTATTAATCTGGAAATGTTTCAGTTTCGAAATAAATACTGTACATGCATACAAGTACAAAATCTTATCTAGAATTATACTGATCACTGGTTTATGTTATCCTGTCAGTTCTAATCAAAGCTAAAGTATACTTAACACCAAATGTGCGTATTTCACACCTTATCATGGACAAGTGTTGCCTTCTGGACTTGGAAATAGGAGGTGCTAATTTTGGCTATTAGATTATTAGGCGATTAAACAGAGGGAAATTAAGGGGTATGACGCGATTGGAAAGTACTACACAACATTCATGACTGATATTGGATATTTCTTTCGCCAATCACATTCGCCAAAAATATTTTTTTAACGCCGCTTTTATTATTTTGTCTTATTTGGCGCCATTTGTGAATCCCAGAGGAGGTCCTGACTGAATATTATGTTAGTGCCTGATCGTATCCAATTTATCAGGTGAGGCTGAGAAAAAAAGGGCTTCATTTTTTTCTGGTCGAACCTGGTTAACTGCATATGATCAGGCACTAACATTATATTATATTTATCATGTTGATCGTTTAAAATTATTTAATTTACCTGTTTTCTATTAAGGAATATATACTAAAGAAGAGTGGAAATGCAGCTCGTGAATTTGAGCTAATTTATATACTGTACACATAATACCACGTATTCAAAACAAATCCGAAGATAACGGATATATCTTTATTTACACTGTTCCGTTTACTTGGATGACATAGAGTAATAGCGAGGTTTGGTTCACCGTAGAATTTGGTTTTAAACCCCAGCATCATTTTTTTAAACTGACTGTTCCAAAATGATATCCCTATAGTGAACCCTTTTATGGTTGTGATGTCATATCCTGACTTTTATTTATCTATATAGATGTAGTTTGTTTCTGAGCGTGTTTGTGGCTGACTGTCGTCCTTGAATGCTATATTTTCTGTTCGATTTGTATTTTTACTTGTAAACAAAAATGTTTCAGCTAGTTAGAGAATGGACAAACCTGTGTTTTTAATCACAGTACACTTTGTTACACGAAGTTCATAAATGTTGAAGTTCCGCTTTTAAAAGGTTAGCCATTTCAGTACTGCATTTAATGTAAAGGCATCCTAAGTTTGCTCACCTGCTTGAGCAAAATGCTATCAATAACGAAAATGTAGTCATGTACCATTTGATTTAAAGTAGCATATTATACATACAATATATAGCGGAAATGCCCGAGTTGCATTTCCTTTTAGCTTCAGTATATATCATGTTTTGGTATGTTATTAAAGTTCTCCGGACATGTTTTGTTTCATGAACATGTTTATTTAAATCGACATCAATACACAACAACAGTTATTTACAATTCACACATTGAAATATCAGCGAAAAGAGTGAAGATTTTATTTGATGACGTAACTTTGAACAGGTGAATTAATCCACAGGTAAATGCATTTATTAATTATCTGGCAATAGTTATGCAGCTGTACAATTCAGATTTACCTCATTTCCCCGTGAAGTCACGCAATGGTAAAAGTAGTATCTACGTCATACTACTACAAAAAGGGTGGCCATTCATGTTTAATATTAGGATTATTTTAAACTAAGGACCATAATAGCCAATGTTTAAACCCGTAAATAAACACTACAACGAATATCATATGACCTCAGTCTGCTTATAACATTAAATAATTAGTCAATAATAATGTTAAAACTATATAAAACTGACGGCAATTTTGTTCGTCCTCCCCAGAAGGACAATCTGGTTTTCTGTCACACCGTTTGCTCTTTTTGATACATGTTCCGTTCGAGCATTGAAACTGATTTGATGCACAACCTGTAAAGATATCACAATAGTAGTAGAGGACTAACGTATATAATCAAAACATATTCCGTCTTATTTATAAATTTGATGAAAAACCTGCAAAGATATGACAACAGTAGTATAGTACTGATGGATATAATCAGAACATATTCCGTCCGAGTAATGAAAATAAGTATATAAATCGAACAGGAAATGTAGTTTTCACAGAACACAGTAGATTAATGAATGTAATCAAAACATACTTCGTCCGAGTAATGCAACATTGCTGATGAAAAACCTGCAAATATATGACAATTATAGTAGAATAGTACTGATGGATATAATCAAAACATATTCCGGCCGGGTAATAAAACCTTGCTGATGAAAATTTTGAAAAATATATGACAACTGTAGTATAACACTAATGGATATAAAATTAAAACATATTGCGTCCAGGTAATAAAACCTTGTTGATAAAAAACATGCAAAGATATGACAACAGTAGTATAAACCTGATAAATATAATCAAAATATGTGACTATAGTAGTATAGTACTAATGGATACAAAATTAAAACATATTCCGTCCGGGTAATAAAACCTTGTTGATGAAAAGCCTGCAAAGATATGATAACCGTAATATAGTACTGATGGGTATAAAATTGATAAATGTTCCGTCCGGGTAATACAACTTTGTTGAAGAAAAACCTGCAAATATATGACAACAGTAGTTTAAGACTGATGAATATAATCAAAACATATTCCGTCCAAGTATTGCGCTAAGTAGAAGATTGACGAATATAATCAAAACATATTTCGTCCAAGTATTGCAGCTGCTTAGATGATTGACGAATATAATCAAAACATATTCCGTCCAAGTATTGCAGCTGCGTAGATTGACGAATATAATCAAAACATATTTCGTCCAAGTATTGCAGCTGCGTAGATGATTGACGAATATAATCAAAACATATTTCGTCCAAGTATTGCAGCTAAGTAGATGATTGACGAATATAATCAAAACATATTTCGTCCGAGCAATGCAACTGTGTTGCTGTACAGTTCTCAATACACAGTTATCTCCCTTGAAACCCACGGTAGGATAATTCTTACTGATGTTTTATTGCTCAGTCGGTAGAGCATCGGAACGGTAGTCCCGGGTTCGAGCCCCGGTCTGGCTGCACATTTTCTACCCCTGTGACATCTGCCGCCCAATTTGGGGCCGTGACTGAGTAAACCCCGAGAAACATTAGAAATAAGTATCTGTACCCATGGAAATTCGAGGACGAATTTCATTCTGTAGGGGGAGTGTGTCACGGTTTATGGATATATAACAGGTAGATAGATGTCGCATTGTATACCCGGTTAGCTCAGTCGATAGTCGGCATGGTAGTCGTCCGAAGGACCCGGGTTCGAGCCCCGGTTTGGATGCGAATTTTTCTAACCCTGTGACATTTGGCGCCCAACGAGGGACCGTGACTGAGTAAACTCAGTGAAACATTTGAAATGATCCTCTGTACCCATTGAAATTCGAGGACGATTTTTAGTATGTAGGGGGAGTGTGTCACGGTTAATGGATAATGGTAGACTGATGTTGCATTGTCCGGCCGGTTAGCTCAGTCAGTAGTCCGAACTTGAGAGGTAATGTAAGAAGCAATCCCTCTGACACCAACTTGCACTGGTTTAAGCGGTATTCTACTTCAAAACCACCTATATTGGGCTCGTTGATCCCAAAGGACCAGTAAAATAACACTACTGATTCGTAGCACGGGGAGATGTTTTACAGCGTTAATAAATGCTGATAAGAGATTTCCTTTGGAAGCAATAAACACATACAAGAGAACAACAAACA
Organism: Cyrtodaria siliqua; assembly: GCA_037043455.1. Taxonomy (NCBI): domain Eukaryota; kingdom Metazoa; phylum Mollusca; class Bivalvia; order Adapedonta; family Hiatellidae; genus Cyrtodaria; species Cyrtodaria siliqua. The sequence goes on from JAWPHD010006439.1 coordinate 140,612, forward strand.
CAATCAAGAGAAAAACAAACACAACCTACTTGCCGTGCTGCATCTCACTACGCCTTTAACATCGGCACTATCTTTACATGCACGTCTCTTCCATGAAAATGAATAATTAAAATGATATTACAACAATTCAAATGTCTACGATGACATTCAGCTCCGTAATCCTACCCATATCTCCCCATCCCCACCCCCGCCCCACCCCCGACTCCTCTATAAGTTCAGATCCAGGGTGAGACCGGTGAATGAAATGTATCAAATGTATAAAAACCTGTAGTTAAAAGACCTGCAGCCTGCATCCGAACGTTCTTATATGAGTATGAGATTTAAAGTAACACATGGCCACTTCACATATGCATCATTCAAATTAGCACCTCGATTTATTAATTCAGTATTACTTAGACTTCAAACATGCTTGCATTTAACTGAATAAAATTCTCAGTTTTCATTGTTTTCGTCTTATTCTACTCTATATTATATATATTATTGGTGCAATATAATCAAGAGTTAATAATATACAAAAACGATTTTTTGCTTTATATTATTCTAATAATGTTAATGATTGAACAAAAATACAATTCTAGAAAAACTAACAGGACGCCGTGAGTTTTTAAGAAATGAAGATTGTCGTGTGTCAAAAGGCAACCTTCAATATGTATCATTCATTCAAATTAGAACCTCGATTTATCCATTCAGTATCATTATGACATTAAACCTTCTTTAATATAATTAATTAAAATGCAATAAAATGGCGTCTTCCATTTTGTCTTCGTTATTCTACCATAGGTTTGAATATAATATTGATGCAATATAATTAACAATTAGTAATATGCAAGATCACCTTGTTTTAAATAATTTCAATCATTAATGAAAATGAATGAACATGCTCAACTTACTAGCGTTCGTTTAGTGCAGTGTGGCGGCTGTAAAAAGTCTCCCCGTGCTACGAATCAGTAGTGTTATTTTTTACTGGTCCTTTGGGACCAACGAGCCCAATAAAGGTGGCTTTAAAGTAGAATACCGCTTAAGCCGGGGCTAGGGGGCGTGAGAAGTGTTGCTTCTTTCATTACTTCTCATGAACAGACTCAATAAAACCGAGTCTGCTGCTTTATTCTCTGAATTGTGTTTGTTGCTCTCAAAGGATCACCTTTATCAGTATTTATTACGAAAACAGATTAACGTGACGCCGCGAGCTTTATGAGTAACAAAGATTGCCCTAATTCTCGCCGATACATTTATTAACTATAGCTACTAGATTGCATGAAGATAAAACATTCATTTATTAACTATGGCTTCCAGATTGCATACAGCTAAAACATACTTTGACTATCTGTACTTTCCAGATTGCATACAGCTAAAACATACATTTATTAACCACGGCTTCCAGATTGCATAGAGCTAAAACATGCATTCATTGACTAAGGCAGATGTCATTAAAGACTTAAATGACACCTCTCGGTATCTGGATGACATATTGAACATTGGCAAGCCTTTCCTTACTACTATGGTTAATACTATCTGTCCCAAAGGACTTCAACTCGCTTCTGTTTTTTGATTTACATCTCTCTTTTGAAAATGGAGAAATAATAAGTAAAATTTATGACAAGGGAGATGATTTTAATCTGTGCAAAAATAAGAAGCTACTCCATCAGGGCTACCGATACAATAAGCTTCGAAAAGCCTTTGCAAACTTTTATCATCGTAACACTGATCTACCTTTAAAATATAAATGTAATTTAAGAACAATGTTTGCGACAAGGACTATCACAACCTGACTTATATGGTGATGTGATTTACAGACTTCGTAAGATTCTTGGTTATAATCACTTTCATACAATCTTTATTAAACTTGTTAAAATGTTGTCAAAAGAGGTTATGACCCTATCATTTACAGCATGTTATTGGTTGACCCATTTACAGTGTACCACTACTCTTTCCTTTTTGATTGTGCGATGACAGGACCGATTGTGGACCCTATGATAATGTCTACCTAAGTCCTCAAAGGGCCGGTAGCGTCTCATGCTTGTCTTAAATCGTTTCTTGTCGTGACCTTAATGGTTTATTCTCTTATTGCTCTGGCTTCTGCTAAGTAATTGCGTACTTGCTTTGTGGCTTTCTAGGCTTTTATCGTTTAAGTTAATATGTAATTGATCATTTATATTGCCTATTACTGCTGCATTGTTTGTTAGAGAAAATAACCTGTCGGGGATATTTTATGTACACTCTCCGTTGTATTGGGATGAAAATCGGGTAAGAGTGCGGTTTGGTGCACTCTAATACCTGTTTAAACCCCCAGCTGCCCTTTTTGCCACTGACCATTCCAAGACGGTAACCCTATTGTCAACTATTTATGTTTGTGTTGTCGTGTCCTGCATTTTAGTAATTTTTAAAATTGTTGTTTGTTTTCTATGCGTGCTTTTGGTTGACAGTGGTCTTTGAATGCAGCATTTCCTGTTTGACTTTTATATCTACTTTTCCAGATTGTATACAGCTAAAACATACTTTTTATATACTATGGCTTCCAGATGTCATACAGCTCTAAACATACATTTATTAACTATGGCTTCCAGATGGCATACAGCTAATCATGCATTGATTATCTACAGATTCCAGATTGCATAGATCTAAAACAGACATTGATTAACAATGGCTTCCAGACTACATATTGCTAAAACATACTTTGACTAACTGTAGCTTCCAGACTGCATACAGCTAAAACAAACATTGATTAGTTATGGCTTTCAAACTGCAAATAGCTAAACCATACACTGGATTAACAAAGGCTTCCAGATTGCATACAGCTAAAACTGACATTAATTAGTTATGGCTTCCAGAATGCAAACAGCTAAACCATACACTGATTAACTATGGCTTCCAGATTGGTACACAGCTAAAACAGACATTTATTAACTATGGCTTCCAGATTGCGTTCTGTTAAAACATACTTTGACTAACTATAGCTTCCCGATTGCATACAGCTAAAACATACATTGATTAGTTATGGCTTCCAGGACTACAAACAGCTAAACCATACACCGATTAACTAAGGCTTCCATATTGCATATAGCTAAAATATATTACTTTATTATTATACGGTTTGAATAATTACAATAAATAGGGGAAAACGCTCTACATAGACAGCCCTCATCTTCCTTAATACACATGCCATATTGTCATAAGCAAAAGCTCAATGCGTACATAGAAGATCCGTTTTTGACGGGCGGACAGGACAGACTGACTCAGGGCAGGTAATCATAAATACATTATCGCTTCAAACAAGAAGTGACATATGTCACATCTTTTTAGGAGATTATAAAAAATAGGACAATCCCGCAATTATTAATAAATCCATGATTTATCACACCCTTTAATAATATATGTAACTGCTGGATGTACAGTTATTCAGACCCAAATGCTGTACATGTAAACGGTTTTTGAAAGTCGAGACGGCAGGAATGTATGTAACATTTACCTGTGCCGCAGTCGGTCCCTGACCAGCCTGATGTACAGGCGCACGTGAAAGTGTTCTGCCCATTGGAACATGTGCCTCCGTTCTGGCATGGATTACTCGAGCATTCGTCTATATCTGTAATTGTTACTATATATTTAACATGAGGATATCAAGAGCTTTGTAATTAAAATGTGTTTTTAAACAATAATTGGAAAATATTGTCAAACTTTGACATGTTAGTTGACAGTCGTTTGTGTATATAGGTTGGTAGGGATCAATATTCCGTCTATAGTATTTGTGGGGTTGGGGGGGGGGGGGGGGGGGGGGGAGGTGAGGTGGGGGGGGGGGTAGGGGAGAGAATATGTATAGAGAAATTTAATCACAGTTAGGACATACAAATTCCTGAGAAAATATTCTTATTCAAATTGTTTGTTGGATAACTAGAACCGCAGAATAGAGCTGTTGTACTCTATTCTATCGATATACCTTAAATAATATTCAATATTACATTTTCACGTAGAATGTCAACGAGCGTTTCATCCTTTTTTCAATGATCAGGAAGCATTGGCAAATAGACCCTTAAAGCTACTATAGCTGGTTACAAGGGTAGTGGGCGTGTACCTGAAGAAATGGGTAGTGGTTTAACGCTTGCTTTACTACCAAATTCAAACTTGGGAACAATGTCTGGATAGCAGTATATAAGACAATTTTATAGCGAACCTTTTTCATTTCGTTACCTTAGGTCGATAAAGTAACATCAACAAATGTACCGAAAAATAGTATAGCCTATGCGAGTTTCGAACCCATGACTTTTGGATCGACAGTCAATATCCTTCAACGGTGAGCCATTATTGCCAGTTGATCAATATCGTATTTTTATCGATATACCTTTAGCTTCTACTTTATTAATATATTGGCGTTTCAAATCCGAAGAAAAACGTCTGAAGATTACATTTACCTGTGCCACAATCGG